>JBAMIE010191551.1:0-11973 GCA_037177295.1 Kaempferia parviflora | reverse complement strand
TTATCAATTTGAAAAATATAGCTATTCTGATTAAAAAGACTTCATGTGCATCAAATATTTATTACTCTAAGTGATTTAACTCTTAAGCGCCGTAAATGTCATTCTCTAACATGGTGACATAGGTTTTCACAAAAATGGCCACAAGAAGGTCAGAGGGATTCATTAAAGAAACAGAGCAAAAAAAACTCACATCATTAAGAATTGTTTCAGATAAATGCTCAATTCTCAAAATTCTGCCAACTGCAGGAACAAAAGACTTGTGCCACTCCCAGTCATTCATTTTATCAAACTGAATTCCATCATCAAGAAATATTGCAGATAGATTAGCAGCTCGAAAACATTTTGTACTGATGGAAAGTAACCCCAAAGATTCTCGGTGATGTTCCACACTACTCAGCGAAGCCTCACAGCCATATAGCGCAGCTAGATCCCTCAAACTCCTCTGCATAAAATTGAATTGATAATACATACTGCTGATGTAGGTAAAAAGTCAAGTCATCAGGGAAAAGAAAATTGGGTAATCCAAACATTTGGCATAGATATAGTCAATGAAGTCATATTATAACATACCATCTTTGCAGCATTTCACATTGTGAGTGTAGAAAAAGACAATTATAAGTATGTAATAAAACTAGTACTGATGTGGATAATTTCCTATATATATATATATATTCAAAAACTTTTTGTTGCAATTTTTGTTCTCTTTGCAATTAGGAAGTGTAAACTGAAAAATATGAAATTTTATTATGTTTTTATATGAATTTAAATATTTCATGTCGTTATTATGTTAACCGGATAGCAATTCTTAATTTAGAGCAAGTTAAAATTGTTTGATTTCATCTAAATAAACAAAACTATTAGCTACTAGCTACTTTAATTCAAAGGAATAATCAAAGAAGAGCTTTGTATCCATCAGCTAGATTCATTTATTTCTTCCAATCACTAATACAACTCGTGTTCAATAGAAAGTACCGTCTGGAGAAGTTTCTTTACTAAAGTTAACAAACAGAGCATAAGGAGAAAAAAAAAATCAGCACAATAATTGTATGGATGATATTTGCAATTTTAGAAGGTCATGCTACACAATGAACCAAACCAAGATATTTCCAATTGTATGCATGATCATTGAATCGAACAGTCGACGCTTATGGAGCGGAGTGGAAAGCTGGAAGGTAGCACAAAAGATGAATTCAAGAAAGCAAAAATGGCACCTTGAAGGAGAGAGTATGAGGGGAAAAGGGTAAAGCGTCGCTCTCGGCCTCGGAGAAACAGCGCAGGAAAGGGAACGAGGAATGGACGTCGACCAGGTTGTGGGCGTGAGCGTCGACCGCGGACACCGCCTCCACGGCCGCCTTCAGTTCCCTATACTTATCCTCCATCGCCGTCGCCCGATTATCTCTCGATCTCTCTCTCTCTCCCTCCTACTTCGTCTTCCCCGGGCGATGCGAGATGTCCAACGTCACTCCGAGACTCCTAGTTCTAGTTTTCAACCACGGCTGTAGATGTTTGACTATTACTACAAGATGAGTGATATATATTTCACCAAAAAAGAGAAAAATAAAATATATTTGACCAAAGTAGTGCGAAATATAATCACATTTTATCAAATACCAAAAGTGATATCGCTCGTTAATCGTGATATCATATTCCTCCACCTCTTTTGTTTGATCATGTTAAACATTTAAAATTTTGAATTTTGTATGTTCATTGATACTTCAAAATCTAAAATTTTAGTATAGTGAACTTATGAGTTAGTCCTGATTTAAATTGATTTTGATGTGTCAAACTTATATTATTCTTGTGGATCATTAAATTTGAATGTGACTTGTGAGTAGAGCTCAAGGCTAGCGCAACTAAATAAGAGGGAGGCTAGCGCAACTAAATAAGAGATAATACATCACGCGTAAGGTCAAGTCAAGTTTTATGATGTTTAAGTTTGTTTGATAAGATAAATAAGTCCAATAAAATTGAACCTTGAATGAACAAGTCTTTAAAATAATTGTAAGTTTAACTTGATTTCTTTATTCAATAATTTGTTCAAGCTTGACTTGAACTTGATCCGTTCTAATAAAATAAAGCTGTCAATTTAAATTTATTTAATTGTTTGGTATTTTTATATTTTAAAATTATTTGGTTGGCTATGGAGCTTAATAATATAAATTTATTTATTATTTTAAAAATTTAGTATTTAACATGTTGATAAAAATTTTATTAATGAACGTTATTTACAAATGTGTTTACAACTAACATGTTTGTGAATATTAATGAACTGAAGATATTTAAAATTTATTTAATTTAATAAGTTGTTAATTAATCTGATATATATTAAACAACCATTATTACAAATTCTTATCAAGTCGAATATAAAGTTTATCTACGAACCTTCAATTTTATCCTAGTATTAGACGTGAGATGACGTATGGTGCACCAAGCTGATTTTTGAAATACGGACTGGTGCAGGTTGGGAATTGACGACTCCGACGTCGACGGCGAGGAGTCGTCTTGATTATTCAAGCCTTTTGTGGGCTCCACTTGTACTTCGGCTAAGGCATAGAATTTCTTATACAATTATATTGTTTTAAACTTTATTAATTAAAATCTTAAAAAGTCAGCTTTTCAAAAATTCACGTAGGCTTTTCATTTTAAATTTCACGTGGGCACCAATATATTAGCATTAATAAATCAAAATTTCCCCTTGCCATTTCGGAAAAAAAAATTGCAAACTGTTGATTAAATTATAAAACCTTGATGTTGGTTATTGTAGGAAAAAATATCAATTTTTAAAGAAAAAACCCAAGTGAAATTTTACTTAAGGCTGCAATTAATGTTGATATTTATTAGTGAATGCTGTTAAATAACACGATTCCAACGTACAGACCAACATGAAGGGGTTCCAAAAGGAAAGTTTGAGATAATTGTTTCAATGACAGGTCGCATATGCAGCAGTCTCAAAGCTCAACGACAGTTATTGTTCATGAACTACCATGCACTGCCTCTGGAAGAGTACGTAAGCAGACTAGTACTGGTATATGAGCTCCTTGAAGGCATCACTATTTTGAGCATAATATTTAACCTCCGCCTGTGAGAGACCATTCAAATTCCAGCATGAGTCTTCAAGTAATGAAACGGTATACGGGCACCAGAAAAGAAAGGATGCACTCTAACAAAACATAAACCTTAATACAGGCCAGATGCACAATGTGACATGGTATGATGGTATAGCCACTTGTTAGAGTAAGAATTATCTAATAATTGCTGTAAATTGCAACATATTAACTTGCTGCTGTCACTGAAACAGCAATGACAAAAAAGTTAGGTATCCATTAAGATAATGCTTTCCATAATACGGCATGTGTCACAAAACAGGTGTGGTAAACCAAGTTAGAGGGCCAAGATATTGGGCCTTAATACGATCTTAGATTTTGATTGGGCTACCATTATCTCAAAACCTTAAATTGTCATTGACTTAATTCATATATTTAGGACTCCACAAACTAGATCAATATCTAACATCTCAAGAGATGATTTTTCCAATAATAGATTCTTATATGAATTATCCCACGTGCTTTATAGTAGAAATGCTCCCTTGAAAGTTAATTACCTGACGGATAGCAACAACAGCAGTCACAAGTTTTTCACCAAGAAATTCAATCAAAACCTTGTCTTGAGAGAGTGCTTCTGCAGCTTCAGATAATTTTTGTGGCAGCCTTCCAAGTTCTGAATCATGATCGGAAGGATTTGTTTCTGTACCAAAACAAAACAGTGAATAATCCTCCTATTTTGGAATAAAGAACTGCAATATGAATACAATATTTTCCTCTAATAGATACAAGAAATAGATATTAAAAGAGTCTAAGTTAGAACTTGAATAAACATTATACAGAATCAGAAGACAAATTTGATCATACCAACAGGTTCAGGCAGTTTAAGCTTTCTCCGAAGGCCATCAATTCCTGCAGCAATTATAGCAGCTAGGGCCAAGTACGGGTTTGCAGACCCATCAAATGACTTAATTTCGAAGTTGCTAACAAGGTCAGCAGATACTCCAGGTGGGCATGCAGTCCTTATTGGAGCTTCCCTATTCTCTTTTCCCCAACAGTGGTAAGCTCCACTCCAAGTATTTGGTTGAATCCGATCATAACTACATTAATAAGGGATAAGATTTAAAAATTATCATGAAAGCAACTGAAAGACATTTCTGACGAGAAATATTGGACACAAACAAGAGATTTATTAATAGTTTATGCATAAAGATGAATTCCACCTCTTCTTAATATTATTTTTATATGAGACAACCAAACACTTAATTGAAGCCATTAACTCTGCCCGACTAACTATTATGGAGCAGCAGCACAAAATGAGGCATCCTCCTTTTCTCTATGATCTACCTTAATTTTTCATATTTGCATCGAGCATTAGAATGTGCATAGACAATTGCCGTGTAAGTTATAAATTGTTTTAACTCAGAGAAGTTGGCACTTCTTAAGTGCTATTAAAAACATTTAAAAGATTGCTATCAATATCTTTTACTTGGTACACCTCTAAATTTAGTTTACAGTAATAATGATATAAATCTTGGGACAGAAATGGTGCTAGGAAGCTGCAACATGAAGGGTACAAAAAGCATACTTAAGAGAGGATCTGAATCCTAGTTTGTATAGAATACGAATAGAAATATAACCTACTGAAAAAGTTCCAAGCATTTTCTGTCAAAAAGCTAGGCAATATCTAGTAAAATTTTAATTGGATTTAGCCTAACTAGTAGATGAGTTAGCAGTCAGAAATTAATCACTTGACCATTTGAGTATTTTATGAGAGAAACCAAGATGTAAATCTACAAACAATCAACACTTTGTTGTGTTGTTAGTTGGACAATAACCACACAATTCCTCACTTGAGAGCACATGCATATGATGACAGAGAACAAGAAAAACTTCTATAGATGATGCAACCTATTAAATAGAAAAGGAAGTTGCTTGAAACCCATCGTGCTTAAAACCTGTATCACAATGTCATGTTAATGATCTACCTGTTAGGAAGTGGAGCAGTAAATGCAAAAATTGAAGGAAGATGATAATAAATTCCTGCCATGAACTGTTCTCCAAGTTCTGACATTCCATGGCGAGTTGTTGATAAATTAGATCCCATAAACACATTTCTCCCACTCTCCCACAAACTTAAATGTACATGAGAGCCAGAGCCCAAGTCATCTAAGCGGTACCTATGCAAAGAAATAATACAAGGTTCAGCAAATATCTCTCATATGCCATAAATATTACCTTTTCATGAAAACATTCAAATATAATGTTTACAACAAGTGAAGCTAAAGCATAGATGTTAATACTCTATACATTAAAGCATTCTGCGAAATTCACAAACTGCAATAATCTTCATCCAACAATAATACGCAAAAGAGTTATCTTCCTCAAGAAAGCAGAAATACCACAATAATTTTTATTTTTGCAATATACAATTGGATACAGTCGATTAACTTTTCTGAGGTCATAAAAAGCTTGCTCTCGATTTACTTTTTCAGTCATATTTATTGACCAACACAAAATGCTGCAACTCATAAACCTACTCACCTACTCATTAACAACATACCAATCTCTCTTTGCAAACAATTTCTTCAAGACTATTTGTATTTCATCTGTTTTTTTGTTAACTTACTTTGGAAGAAAGGTTGCTAGCAATCCATGTTTTCTTGCAATAGATCTAATAACTTCACGTACATAAATTAAGTTATCAGCCGCAAGATTAGCATCTTTATGCCCCAGAGATATCTCAAATTGCCCTTGTCCAGCTTCTGCATGAAGCTATCACAACAGAAGGGTTAAGAATAGATTTGCTCCATAAAGAAACAAGAATTGTAAACTAAGTCAAGAAATTAAAATAAACAAAAAAAAAAAAAAACCAAAAAAAAATGATTTTATTTCAAATAAGATACTTCCCTGACCAACAAATTAGGTGGAACATAATTACTTTTACCAAGTTCCATGTGAATCCATGAATTGGACATCAGTATCTGTTGGACTCATGCAGGAGCTATGACTCAACAATCTTCTAAAGACTACAAACACTGTGATTCGAACTAACAGAGGAGACAACTGGACATATCCAAACTATCCGAGTATATTAATTGGATCTTAACCATCCATTGAACTACTCTATGTAAACATAAAACGTAGCATTATTAGTCTATGTCAACTTGAGTGTCAAATCTACCAGTTAGATGGGCAATGAACATGCTAGGCTCATACACAAATAATATCCATGCAAGAGTTTTGAGCAACAAACATCTTTTATATAAATATATTATTGCAATGCCATGATTGTATTGAACAAAAGAAGATTATAAATTAAATGGTATTCGCCACAGTAGCAAGTTATAGTTGACACTGAACAAAAAGTGCATTAACAGACAGGCCTGAATGTCTTGAGTACAATGCAAACACTACCATACAATTATTTTTGTTTAGACGAAATTTTTAGTTATAAATTCCGCATGCAATAAACTTAAATCTGGTGTAAGATATACAATATTAATCAATTCGACAAGATGTTATTACATAGACTGTTGGTACAGGTTAAGACATTTGCACTTCTTATCTTAACAAAACTCTAATTGTTACACGAATTCACAGGTGAATATGTACACAGCACACATCAACAAGAATATCTTTTCTAGATAACAAAAAGAGAGGGAGAAGATCTTCATGAGCTCAAATAATACCTGTTCAACTGCAATGCCCAGGGCTTCAAGAGCAGAATTGACTTCTTGCAAAATTGGAGATGCAGCATCAAATGCTGAAGTAGAACAGTACCTTGTCTTGTCAAAAGGAACCCACCTTTCTTTGCCATCACTGTAATCTCTTTATTTTAAATTTCAGCAAGTATAAGCATCCATAGCTTTTCAATGATATCAACAAGCATACCTCGTTACATTTTTTAGAAGATAAAATTCATTTTCAAATCCCGCATTCATTATCTACAGGAAAAAAGATACATCAATCAGTGTAAAAATTAGATGCTCTGTGGACTTTAAGTTTACAGCTTACCAAGTTAAACTCATCCATCAATATTCCTGTCAATCTTCGCAATGCATTTCTTGGACAATATTCCCAAGCTTCAGTGGCATTTATTTTCATGTCACCGAGTACCATTTCTTCTTGGTTTGCCCTAAGTAGATATTTATCAAATTTAAGAGTACATGATAGTTGATAAATTGCCATTCAAAGGACAAGGAGCTCGTTAAATGATAGAAGAGGTGGCAATGGATTGTGCTAGTGGCAAGCATGGCCTAGGCCCACCTTGCAAATTGCAGTGATACATCGCTGTACCAAGTTATTCTGCACTATTCGCTTCAACAACTTACTTAATAGCTAGTTTATAAAAGCAACGGAAACCAAAATGTATACCTGCTTAAAGTTCAATGTTGTCATAATTTTAAGAAAATGACAGGTGAAGGTTCCATACCAAGGAATCCTATGCTTTGTTGACAGATCAGGTATAAGTCTTATCTCACCAACAGCTGTTAAATTGGTCCCATCAGCTGGACCATCACAAAATGAGCACATACCCATTGATGCCATAGTCAAACCAACTCCTGTGCTCTTGACAACTTCATAAAATCTACTGACTGGTATAACCTGAATATACAATATTTTTAGCATATCACAGAAACAAAATTCATGTGCTATATTTGTTTGCAGAGAAAAAAACGATTTAAACAAACTATTTGCATCCCAAGATATTCAAGAATAAGGGCTCCTTGCTCTTTTAATATACGAATATTGTAGGTTACAACATGTGCAGCAAGAAACATGTTGTCAGCAACAAAATAAATGTGAAATAATTTAGATAAGGTTTTTCAATGATCAACCTCCTAGATATTATGTCCAACTTTCCTATTTGCTAGGATATTTTACCAATAGCTAATGAGGAATATTTTCTCCTTAAAATCAACTATGTCTTTTTCATCTTCTTTCCTTTTGTAGGGCCAATGGGGATTGTCCATCTAATATTTCTTTTGAACACTACAAGTTAAAGTGTTAAGAGAGAAAGATGACAATCTTTTCTTAATTTCTTCCTGAAACATAACCTAAGGACTATTGGATCAACATTAAAAAACTAGAATTTACAAGGTAACCATAATCATCATCATCAAACTAGAGCATATGAGGTAAACATTCAAAAAATTACCACAGATGATGGGTACAAGAAGATTCATTACCCTACATCAATTTGTAACAACGTCTATTAGCAAAAGTATCTAACATCAAGCATTATCATCCTTCTCTATAAGGATCATCTTTAAGAAAAATTAAGGTCAAATCTAAATATATGACAAGTATAAGGCAACATAAATAACCTGAAGGACTGTTAAATGACATGGAAATGGGGAAGTTTTAATTTGTATCTTACAAATTAAACTAGTATATGGAAAATTATTCATCATCGTTATATAATATGCAAAAAAGTTTCTCATAAGGATTTAACATGAAGTTTAAGGAAAAAATCTTTATCTGCAAGTATCCTTTAGTTTCAAAATTCTTGGCTTTTCATTTCACTACACAAGTAATTATTTATAATTGAAAAACACTTACACGGCATCTGTGTTGAGCTGATGCATCTACCCAAATAATACGAACAAATGCAACACCATCTTTATATGGTGGAATCTTAGAAATCACATTCAGAGAAACAGCACTTTGGCTTTCAATAGAGCCAACAACACCATTAAATTTGTATAGCTGCAAAGAATTCCTTCTAAAGATATCCTCTATAGCTTCTAATGACTCAGAAACAGTAAGATCACCATCATCACATGCTCTTGCCAGAACATTAAAAACTACTTCGCGTGCCCGCTTTGAACCTAATAAGTTAAAAAATAGACTAGCTTCAAAACAAAAACAGAACATCGTAGAATGTCAATGTTTAACTAACGCAATGAGAAGCAATAAGGATAACCATAAGCATGTCTGTTTAGATCATATGGTGCCCACTCAATAAATTAATTAGCTATAATCATATGAAAATATGATTGCCCTCAAAAATCCAGTGCATAAGTTCAACTCTTAGTCTTTCATTGCTCAATCTTACTCCATCAAGGGTATGAAGCCCCTGATTATAGATTTTATTGAGCATTTTAATGCGTGAAGAGCATCTGATAATAGTGATAATAGTACTGGAGTTAAGATTGCATTAACACTGCTTGTTAAAAACTAAAATCTTCTATAGGATCAAGCCCAATAAATAAAATAATCTAGTCTTCCATCCCAAGTCGCCTGTAAATGGGCAATCATATACCTAAAATCTGAAAGTAACTTACATGAGCAACCAAGGAAACTCAAGCACACAAGAAAAAGATCAAGAGCTATTAACAGGGATTGTCCAAGGCCTATGTTCATGAAGAGCGTCCACATCTCTATATGACATGTGAGCAAAAGTTGAGAGAGAAAAAAAATTAGACTAGCCCAAGCTTTAAAATCGCATTCCAAGCCAGAGTTTAAATGGTAGACTGAAACAAGACAATTTCTAAACTTTGTCGGAATGCCAACGCATAATGCTTGTGTTGTAGGTTGAAGGAGGAAAAAGATAAAGAAGAAAAATAAAATAAAAATAAAAGAGAAGGCAAGGTTTCAAGTATCATTCTATGCTGGAGTTTTATCCCCGGCATAAAGGGTACAATTATGGCACTATGTTGTGCTTATATTCAACAAAGTTTAGCATACATTGAAGCATGCTAATACTCTCTCTTATTTTATTAACTTGCAAAAATAAGAATATAGTAGTCAATTTTTAATTGAATTAAATTTTATCATACAATGTGACACTGATACACAACACAATTAAATATGGTAAAAGATGTCGAGATAAATTTAGATGAGTTTTACCCATTTAACCACATTTCCTTTTAATTTTCTAAATATGCTTTTGTATTATTTGCTTCTGAATAGCATTTTATTCAAGATCATGCAGAAATAATGCAGGAACTTAGTTGTTACATAACCAAATCTCAACATGGTGCCACAGATCATGATATTTGTCCCTATGCTTCACTCTTATTTTGGCCCTTGTTTAATCACCAACCATAGGATTGTTCTTGTTGAATTCATTGTCTTTGATGCACTGTCTTGAAATTTAGGTCAAAGATTCAACTTAATTTAGCTCTATAAAAATACAGGACGTTACAACATACTTTACATGAGCTTTGGATATAGTACAACATATCTCAACACTAAAAGAAAAAATAACTAGGGCACCAGTAATAAAGCAAAAAATACTTTTTTTGGTTCAATGTTATAAAATATACAGAAAAAAATCAAAAGTTTGTGATGGTGTAAAAAATTGAAGGGTGATTCATTCTAATTTTTTGTAGGGGAAACTAAAATCACTATATGTTCTAACATTTCTTGATTTTATTAACACAGTAACTGTAGAACTGAATGGAATTGAAATATTAAGACTAGGAGTAGATGAATTGCGACTGACATTGATTTATATTATAAAATTTAAAGCATACCTAAAAAAAATGTCTCCGGGAAGGCATACCCATCAGAACTGAACATCACCTACAGGTATATTTCATGTCATTCATAGGACATAGTACTCAACAATCATCAATCTATAACAATAAATCAAAAGAAGGAAATTCAACAATTAACCTCAGTCCCACTGAACAATATGTACAAACACAATAATGAAATGTCATTACATGAGTTATGTTGGATAGAATGTGCAATGTATTTAGCAGTGATAGAGTTATCAGGAGTGCAATAATTTAGTTTTAGGATTATGTCAAGATAGCATCACCTTTAAATTTTCCTTTTTAACAATACTATATGAACTAACCTATCATAATCTATGTGATGATCAAGATTTAAAAAAAAGGAGCTTAAGTTGTGGCAAGAAACTTTAAAAATTAAAGGTTTTAAGCTAAGTACCACTAATATTCGATATGTAAATAAGTAAAAAGAAAAGGAATAGTTAAATTGGATAGACATCTGCAAGTAAGTGCTTTAGATAGCATTGATCAATCATTCAAGGAGGATATTGATGAAGAAAAAATTAGTAGAATGGAGACGGAGTGATTAGAAAACCTTATAAGAATACCATACAACTAGTTATACTTTATATGTCAATTTGCAGCTCTAGTACTTGACTATCAACTACTCCCTTAGATTGATTTGGAAGAGTATTAGGTCTAGATTACACTAAGTAATGCTCATGTATGAGGTAGGGACCATGTGTTAGATTGCATCCATTTCAAAAGCTTTCCAAAACCTTCTTCAAAACTCTTTGCTCATCCCTTGGACCTTTTCTAATTGTGATAAAAATTAGTTATAATGTATACGTTATTAACTTACCTACGTTTTGGACATTGGTTCAATTTCAATGGTGAAAACTTACTTCCATACCGAGGAACATTCAAGTCTTCCTACTCAGTTATTGGTTTGCCTAAAAGTCAAGTGTTGTGGAAACTTGGCTAGCAATAAACCCTCAAAGAAGCATCAAGAGGTATCTAGTTCATTGAATTAACGAGGATTTCATGATATCAATAACACTTGGATTACTGTGTATCTTTGACACCCTCCTCCTAAGCTACATAAAAGAAATGAAGAAACAACCACCTAATCCATCTATAGAAGCGCTCCCATTTTGAACTTATGTACAGTGCCACAAATCCAGATTTATAAAGTCTCATCTCCTTATTAGATGGAATCAAGTTCTTGGTGGGCAAGAATGATGTTAAAAAATGTAGAAATTAAGAAGAGGAAAAAGCTAGTCATCTTATTAAATCTCCAAAAGTACATGAGAAATAAAAAATACAAGTCTTTATATAGAGAACATAAACTCTAAGAAAAAGACTAAGTCTAAAAAGATCAAATCTAATAAATAAATATATATAATCTAACATCCCCCCTCAAACTCACGATGCTACGGCTAAAAGCATTGAGAGTTTGTCAGATA
>JBAMIE010191518.1:0-11979 GCA_037177295.1 Kaempferia parviflora | reverse complement strand
TTTAACAGCGATTTTGACGGAAGGATGAATTTGGGAAAACGTTCAAAAAATGAGGGACTAAATTGGGTTCATTGAAATATAAGGGACGAAAATAGGCACACGTCAAAAAATGAGGGACTAAATTGGGTTTTTAAATCGAATAACCAGTGTATTAATTTTTTGTTTAAAAACTAGGTGATTTAAACATATAGTGATTAATGTTGTAGCAAACTAATATGACTTATTATGACCGGTAAGTAGGTGTCATTTTATCAAATTTTATTATCTATATTTCATATTATTTTTATATTATTAATAATAATTAATTTAAATTAGGTTTGTAGTTATTTTAATATGGATTTTCGAGTAAGTCAACAAAAAGTTGATTAGTTGATTGAAAGTCTTTGAGCCGATTGGATATTTGGTGATTAATGGAAGAATTAAAGATATTGAAAATCAAGAGTTTGCGATTATTAGAAATCTAAAAGGCCTTTTTAGGTTGCCCACGATATTGAATTTTGCCAAAATTTTATAAGGCTCGGAGAGCTAGTGATTAACCATGTTTAATACACTATGAGAGATTGTAAAAGATTGTATTAATCTTTGGATTCACATTTTTAAAAAAATTATGTGATGGTGTATTACTTTTATATATAGGAATCTTTGATAAAACAAGTTGTTTCTTAACTTAGTTAAATCTTAAAACTTTGCATAGACTTGTACATATATAGTTGTAAGTCGGTGTCTTAGTATATTTAATCGATCAATGTGTCCCAATAAATTGGAAGATTGTTGAAGAGCCAACTAAACATTATTCTCAAAGAATAAAGTATTATTGTTTGAGATATCTAATTAATCGAATTGTGAGTCAACTGATTGGAGCAATTGATTAAAAACTCATCTAATCATCTAGTTAGCGTTGTAACGACTAATCTAAAAAAAACTACAATAATATAATAAAAATTAGACTCTCGCAGGCAACGAATCAAGCAAAAACTCCTATTCTATATCATTTTTCTCAACGAGAATGGAGAGTTTCAGTGAGATTTTGATGAGTAATTCATCTAATAATTTAGTAAATGGAGTATTTGTTTGGATTATGTTAATTTTATTGTTAAATTTAATATTTTTTTAATTTTTTCAATATTATTTAAAAAGAATTTATCGACCATAAGAATAAATAAATAATGTGGAACCGCCACATCAGCGACCCTCCTAGAGCCGGCCTCATGGATATGGAGGGAAGTAAATGCAGGTACACAGGCGTCAGACACATGGCAGGATGTACCCTAGGCTTCAGTTTCTGGGAATCGACCCCTGACGGTGTGCCAGAGCATACCATGCGTCCACCGTCTGTGCTACACCCTGGGGCATCGACCATCAGATTAAGTACATAGGTGAGTGAGCTTATGAAGCCCCTAGGATGTAATTGAGATGATATTTAAAGGGTAGATTTGTATTAATAGATAATGATTTGAGTTGTGACTATGGCAAATAACTCTCCTGCTTAAGGGATCATTCAATACTTGATTTATCTTCCTTCGTCCCATCGTGGGATCAACGCAATGAGGGACGCTTGACATAAGCGTTATCACGTTTGCATCAATAGGTTGGCTCATGAGTTTGATATTATATGAGTGTTTACTATAACATATCTCAGGGTCAATTTCCAATGGATACGAAAATATCTTGTTTAGTGTGTGACCTCCTTATGTAAACTGTCGTCACATTAGAACAAATATTCATGTGGTTTATCTCTTCTAATTCTATGAGATTGTCCCAGAGGGTCTACTAAGGTTATGATTTTACCTTTTACTAAAACATTCGGGGCAAACATGACACAACTTGAGCAGATTCGAATCATGCTACAGAACTAATTAGATCACCTCGAGCATAGCACAGACGTTCGAGTGAGTGAGTGCAGGTTTTTTATTCCACTGTGACTCAATTACACTTGAATTGATTTGCGTTAGGTCAAATATACTCAAGTTGTTTACTGTGTCTATAATATCTCTCATGGTCAATTTTCAGTGGATGTAAAAATACCTTGTTGAATGTTTTACTTTTTTATGTAAAAAACTGCTATACTAGAATAAATGTCCCCGTAATTTATCCCTTCTAAGTGTATGTGAATACTACAGTAAGTATGAATTGATCTCAGAACATTCAGGGCAGATATGACGCAACTCGAGCAGACTCAAGTCGTGCTCAATAACTAACTGGATCACCCTGAGCATAGCACACACGCTCAGGTTGATTTGAGCGAGCACAAGTATACTCATCTACACTCGAATTGATTCGGGTTGACTCAAATGTACTCGAGCTGTGCGGATCGACCCGAGAATTGCATGTTCACATCCTTGAACTAAATCTACGATCGATCGTCCCAGGGTGTGTTACCCAGTGTCTTATTAATTTTAATTTAATTTTTTATATATGGGATCGATCGGTTGCTTGAGGGCTGAGGCGGCGATCTATCGCGACTGGTATCGTCCGTCGATCGAAGCTCCGCCAAGGTTTAAGGGTTCGGATCGTTTGTCAACGGCATTCTCGTCGGCAGCGGACCTACCAATTCGAATTCGAACTCTCTCTCTCTCTCTCTCTCTCTCCATTCATTTCTATATTTGAACCTTCCAATCTCGCAGTTTCCTTTTCCACTTCCTCCCCCAGCAATCGCGAAACGCTTTCTTTCCGTTCTCAAGTACGCATCGGTCCTTGCCTACTTCACTCTTCCTTTGCTCGAAGAAGAAGAAGAAGAAGAAGAAGAAGAATGGAGGACGGGGGAAGAAGAGATGAGGAGCCTTGCAGGGTGTCCTTTCGCGATGGCCGGTTAGCCTCGAGAAAGGCCGAAGAAGCTGGTGAGCCACCTTTTTCTTTATCCGTACGCTTCTAGTCGCTCGGTTTTCTTGGCGAAACGGGGTAGTTGTATTCCTCTTGAACAAAAAGGCTTCGTTTTCTACTAAAGTTTGGGTTTTTCTGTGCCGAAAAGTATACCTTTTTGGTTTGAAAACTACGCGTTTTCATTCCCTACTTGGGGGCTATTCGGTTTGTGATTTTTTTTTTGGTCAACAGTGCAAGTTTCTTTTTTGCAGACTGAGTTCATTTGGTCGATTATATATTTTTACTTAGAACCTGAAGAAATCTTGTTCCAATTTCGGCAGCTCTGAGGCGATATGAAGCCGCCAGCTGGCTCGAGAGTATCGTCGGACCTCTTCGATTGCCTCCTCAGCCCACCGAGAAGGAATTTCATGCCTGTTTGAGGAGTGGCATCGTCCTTTGCAACGCCATCAACAAGATTCAGCCTGGTGCTATTCCCAGAGTAATGTGATCAGTTGGCTTCAATCTTTTTTCCATGGTCGCATCGTTCCTTTTTCACTATGATCTAACATTTCTTTTTTTTTTTTTTTTCTTTGCTTCTTCTCTGATGCTTTGTAAAGGTTGTTGCAAATCAATCCGTAGGCACTACCTGGGACACCCAACCTTTACCCGCCTATCAATATTTCGAGAACATTCGAAACTTCTTAGTCGCGGTTGAGGAGCTAAAGCTGCCAAGCTTCGAGGCTTCAGATCTTGAAAGGGTTAGGCATTGTTATCTACTGCCATAAAATATTTTCTTTGAGTTGTTTCACTTTTCACGGAAACAATCGTTTTGTAACAGGATAACGAGGATATTGGCTCGGCTGCTAAAGTTGTGGATTGCATTCTCACTTTAAAAACCTATCATGATTTCCAGCAATCTAATGGTGGTAATGGAGAGTGGAAGCATCTCAAATCTCCACTTCCTCTTCGATCCACTTCACGAATCAAACCACATGTTACCTCATCTGGATCTCTTCCTAGCAAATGTTTAGATATGTCAACTGCCAAGATGCAACAATCCACCAAGGCCAAGGATCTAAATGATCAAGGTGTTAGTTATATTTTGATTTAAACCAATTCTTAGAACAAATGAATTCTGACATCATAACATCACATAAAGAATTCTTAAATATAAAAAGTAACTCCTTTGCTTGATAATATGAAATGGAATTACATCGTTTAGGCAGTTTACTAAACTACTGTTACCTTTCCACATTATCTTTTTTGCTTCTTTTTCTCACTGCTATGTCTATACAAGATATTTAACTAAATGTGGTTAGTAACGTAAGAAGGAAAGTGGTAGGGCTACTTAGAGGAGACCTGACAGTTCCATAAATTTTGCCAATTGGAATTTTGATCCAAGATAGGTCAATATAAAAAATTATCTTTTCCCTTTCAAAGTGTTTTAAACATTAGTTTATACCTTCCATAGTTTCTTATCTCAAGAAGTGTAATTCCCCATGGTAGGTCAATGAATGTCGTTTTTTAGAACATCCAAGAGATTTCTCGATGGTTCTCTGAAGAAGTTTAACTACCTATAGTAGATAAATGAATGCTATTTATTAGAACACCCAAGAACTACCCTATGGTTCTTATTTTGCTCCTTATTTATCTGGATGCATCAGGCTCCCTTGTTACAGTGCTTTCCAATTTGATGTTGAATTCAAAAGAGAACATTGATCAAAGCCTTGTGGATTCATGGAATGATGGAAAAACAGTAAATTTCATTTTTTTTTACTAATTTTTTCATTGTCTCATTCATACTTAAAGATATTTTTATCTTAAACTAACCTTTCTATGGCAGGACCGTGCTAAGTTATTCAGCAAAATAATGTCAAGTTGTTTGGATGATCAACAGGTACATGATTTAATGCAAATGCAAACATATTCACCAGTTACATGTAAAATCTGAACAAGAGGAGAAAGGATGCAAATTTAAGTGCATCATTTTAGTTGTTGTGAATGTCAACAAAAGTTCTAAGACCTCAAGACTCTTTTTATATTGCTTAATAGCAATAAATTAACCTTTTTTATGTAATAATCATTGTAGATATAGTAATTGTATTTAATATCTAGCACTAAAATTGAATTAAAATTCGTCAATGCTTTGTTGCTTTTCTTGTATCTGAGAAAGATTCTGAATACAGACATGATCAGTGCACTATAATCATCTTCTCATGTAAAAAGGTTATTTATTTTGGATGATCATTCTTTGCTCAAAATTTTATATAGTGATCCGATGACACAACCTAACCTGATACTACTCCAAGCTGTGCGTTTGATCTGACTGCCGGCTGCACTTCCAACCCGATCCTATTTAGGGTTGGGTAATGCACCGAGATTGTGTTGGGCGAAGCTGTGTTGAAGTATCAACTATCAAATGGGTTGGCCTAACATGGGTTGGGCTATGCTCGGCACAACCTCGCCATGTAAAAGATTGTTATATTAAATATGCAATTGACCTATTAAGAGGCCAATCCAACGAATCATATTATTTGTGCTAGTTCCCAATATGATACAATTCAACCAATTGATCCACTAATTCAACCATTTTTTGATTCAATATAACTATGGTTTAGCCCACATAAATCCTTGTGTAATCATAGAAGATATGCAATATGCACCAGAAGTGTTTGTTTATTTTCAAATAGACAATTAAATGATTTAATTTCTACAATTGCCATTAAACTCTTAGCTGCACATACAACATGGTTTTTTTTTTATATTTTTTTTTAATTTTATTTTATTTTTATCAAGGAGATAGCAACACCTATTAGCATAAAAGATTCGGGATATTCATTTAATTTTATGCATGTATTATTCTTTCCATGTTGTGCATATTTCAAGTAACTATAGACGGTAGTCTTGTGCTTCAAATTTTTTTCCTGAACCCTTGCTGCTACATGTGTTTGGTTATTGTTGGAAGTTTTGTAAGGCATGTAGAAGTGCAATCTCTTATTCCTGTTTCTGCATTTTTGAAGTTATCATTCATTCAAGACCTTTGGTTGAAAGGAAATTCCAAAGGTAGATGTTCAACCAACCTACCAGTTAAGGTGCATCTTCTTTATCTGACTCTCTTAATTATTTTAATCTAACCTAAAAGCACTTTTCAAATAATAATTATTTAATACTTGTTCCTGTAAAAGGAGTAAAGTCTGATCTATATGAAAAAAGAATATAATTGCTTGATAAGTTCCTTATCTTAACTAAATTACTGACAACATATTTATTTGGATTTGCAGCATCGTAGTTTGCCCTTGGAACATGGTGATTACAACTATTTGATTCAATTGGAAGCACAACAAAAGGAATTAGTGGTATTATGTGCTTGTATGAGCAATGAGCTTCTAATTTTCCTTAGAATATAGTCAAACTTAGACCTTCATGCATTTATAAGCACATTAAATGGAAGAATGGATTGTGTCAAGTTACTATAGAATAAATGATACTCATACAAGTAAATGGTAATGCTTGAGTAAATGAACAAGAAGAATCACATCAAGGACATTGCTCAGACATATTTCTAACTACTTCCTCTAATTTCTCTTTCCCAATCACAGATGCTCATTAAATTGACTCATGCTTTTAGTGAATCCATATTTGAGGAGAAGTCCTACATTAGATTTGTTCCTAAGACAACTTCTGACAAGCATTTTGAGGATATTACCTTTGTGTTTTTGATATCATAATATAAACTAATCAATCTATTTATCACCCTTCTTCTAGAATTATTATGTAACTGCAGTGCATCAAAGGTACATATGTCAGATTTGATGCAAGTTTAATTTGACAATTTTGTTAATCTGGAGAAATTTCACTTACTCTGCAGGAACTGAAGATTCTTTTGTCAGAGGCCAGAGCAGAATTCATCAATTTGCAAACCCAGATGCAAAAAGATTTCATACAATTAGGTAGATAAGTGATTGTTATTTGTATTATTAGTAACTGACGATTATATGCTGGCACTTTTCTGAGGATATGCTGAATTAATCTTCAAACTAAACAACTTTTAGTTGGGATCTTGGACATGGAGCCAACATTTAAGCATCTAGAAAATGATTATTAAATAATATATAAATTTCTGCAGAAGGATTTTCAATGTGCATCTGCTAAACTCTGTTGTCTATGTTATTTTTTATTTATTTATTTATTTTTATATTTTTGTTCAATCAATTAATTATTTTGTTGTCTATGTTATTTAGCAACACAGATTCATGAGTTATCTGTTGCTGCTTCTGGATACCACCAGGCCATCAAAGAAAATAGACATTTGTATAATATTCTTCAAGAACTAAAAGGTAGATTTCCTCAATTTGCACAGATAGAATGGATCAAATCAGATATCTAACTTCCTTTCTCCAGGAAATATTCGAGTATTCTGCAGGATCAGACCAATCTTCAACTCACAAGAAAGTTGTATAGAGTACATAGGGAATGATGGTTCTTTGATGGTCTTTGATCCATACAGACCACACAATACACGCAAAGTTTTCCAGTTTAACAAAGTATTTGGTCCACAAACTACTCAATGTAACAATCTACAACTTTATTATCATCTTGGTCACTGAAGCAACTGATGAAAGTGAAAACTAACTCAAGTCTAAATCTAAATATCTAGGTGAAGTCTACAATGAAACTCAAGCTTTAATAAGATCTGTCATGGATGGGTATAATGTATGCATATTTGCTTATGGGCAAACAGGGGCTGGTAAAACTTATACCATGGTACAAACATTAAGTTTTTATTTGCAGTTCTTGATGAATGATAAATCTTAATTCTTGATACTTACTATCCTAGTATATTGATAATGAAATAGTGTGGAACATCAACCGGTTTATGTGAGGCAACTGGAATCAATCACATGGCTCTGAATGATCTCTTTCACATATCCAGCGTTCGCGAGGACATCACATATGAAATCTATGTACAGATGGTCGAAATCTATAACGAGATAGTCCGAGATCTCCTCAGTCAAGAAGCAACAAATTCAAAATATCCTTTCGAGTTTCATCCCAAGTTTACTTCGGTTACCCATTATTTTTTTTTTTCAATTGTTGATTGACTATAATAGTACGTTAGAGATCAGGAATGCCTTGGGGGTTGGTGGGCTGACCATTCCTAATGCCACCATGCAGTCTGTTCAGTCTAGTGCTGATGTTCTAAATTTGATGAGATTGGGAGAGAAAAACCGGGCCTTTAGCTCAACTGCAATGAACCATAGAAGTAGCCGCTCACACAGGTACCCAAGAATTTCTTATGTTAAATGCTATATCTTCCATGAATTTTTTAGGTTTTAACAAAGCTATCATGAATTTTCATTTTTAACGTACATCACATTTTTTTTACTCTATAACAAATATCATGAACTTTTGAGAGGATACCAAATCTATCGTGGATTTTCAGTTCTATCACACATCACATTTTTAACTTTGTAACAAATCTAGCAAAGTCGTGACTTAACACACAGAATAACATTTTTATGAATATTAAGTTCATCATATACTGATTTAACAATTTTAATAGAACTATAGAAGTGTTAATATATTCTTTTTTGCTTATTTGAGAATTTAACAAAGTATCAAGCAGCCATAAAATGTCATATGAAATTAATACTTTGGCATACTTGATCAATGGAGAATTTAATGAAGTGTCACAAATGAAATAAAGTGCCACAAAAATGATACTCTTACATATTTGATCATTGGAGAATTTAATGAAGTGTCAAAATGACATACAATGGCATGCAAAAATATTAGTTTGAAGAAAGAATTAAAAATTTAATCATACGTACATCAATATATGAGGTGCTGTAATATGAAAATTACTTCGTAACAAATCCAGCAACAAACTGATTCATAGAATGACATTGTTTTGAAGAATATTATCTACCTATTAATTCAACAATTCTAATCACAAATTTCAGAGAAAAAAATAAATCAATTTTTGTTTGATAGAAGTAGTAATATATGACATTCTTGATTATTAAAGAAAGTATCTGAAAACAACTTTGTAACAGATCTAGCAACAAACTAACTTGCAGAATGCATTGTTTTTAAAAGTGTTATGTCCGTCTATTCAACAATTATAATCACAATTCATTTTTACAAAATTTAAAATAAATCAATTTTTTCTTGACGGAAGTCAAACTTGATCATTAGAGAATCTAATAATGTGTCAAAATGACATATGATGTCATGTAATTGGTAGAACGTGATGTGTTTATTAAAACAAAAATCGTAATATGTTTATTATAACCTCAAAAGTTTGCAATAAACTTATAATTATAACCTCATAATAGTTGTGTTTCTTCTAATATTTGTTTTTAATTTGTATTTGTGAGCAGTGTCTTGACAGTTCATGTACATGGTAAAGACATGTCTGGAAACACAACAACCAGTTGCCTGCATTTAGTTGACCTTGCAGGTAGTGAGAGAGTGGATAAATCAGAAGCCACAGGGGATACTTTGAAGGAAGCTCAATTTATTAACAAATCACTTTCTTGTTTGGGAGATGTTTTTATGGCCTTGGCTCAGAAGAATTCCCACATTCCATATAGAAATAGCAAGCTTACACAACTCCTGCAGAACTCACTAGGTTCTGAACCACATGCAGTCTTTGCTATCACTCATCTCATAACTAAATTGATTATATGTTTTCATTCAAATCTTGTATTTGTCTTTTAACTACTAGGTGGCAATGCAAAGATGTTGATGCTTGCTCATGTAAGCCCGGAAGCAGATTCTTATGGAGAAACAATTAGTACACTTAAATTTGCACAAAGGACATCAACAGTTGAACTCGGTGCTCCTCGCCAAAACAAGGAAAGCAGTGAAATCCAGGAACTAAAAGAACAGGTATCAAAATCTTTTTTGGCACCATTTTATAGTGTTTTAAACATTTTAGATTTTGAATGCTTCATATCTGCATTTCTTGTATGTGTTGTGTTGTAGGGGATCCACTTAATATTAGGTGTCAATATATCAAGATAATTGAATGTGTTGGAATGATTCATATTAGTGGTTCCACAATTTGTTGAAGCATTCTGTTATGAGAAGTATTTTATTTTTTTTCTTTTATTAAAGTAAGGACATGAGTTCTAGAAATATATAAATGTTGCACCTTTATTTTGTTGCTAAGGATGGCAGTGGGTCAAGGAGCACCTACATGTTTGGATACATATTGTCATTCCTATTCCTAACCAGATTGCTGTCTTGTATCATAACTTCATAAGTGACCATTTTATTTTTAGTTTTTTCAAGATCAGTTTATTTAATTTATTTAAGTGACCACATTTTTTCTTTCCCTATTTATGAGTTTATGTATATGCTTTTGTTTCATGTAATCTGGAAGTTCTAACCATGGATTCATTATCAGATAGACAATCTCAAGAAGGCTTTGGCTACCAAGGAAGGAAACAAGGTTATGCATGCACCTAAGACAAAAGAACATACCCCTGTAGCAGAGAGGCCCAGAAAAATGATTGATCGCACTCCACCACGTCTACGAAGGTTGAGCATTGAGAACAGTAGTACTTCAAAGATTAGAGCATCAAACAACCCGGATGATATGCAGGTGCTAAAACATACTTCAGACTATAGTTTAGTTTGTAATAGCAAATTCAGTTATGAAGGACTAAGCTGTGAAAAGAATCAGCAAGCAAAAAAGAAATGCAGATTCAAATGTAAGTAATCTTTAGTTTATCTTCTCTATTTTATTCTCATTAGTTTCTCATGTTGCAGCAATCATCAAAAGTGTGTCCAGAAGAACCTGCGGAGACTGAAAATTATTGCGGAAATGTGGTTTTGCTAGATGTATCTGAAGTGAATGCTGACATGAACAATGAGAACCCTGTAGCTGGTGGCGGTGACAAGGATCTCCATCAACTTTTGCCAAGTAGCCAACCCGCACATGCAGATAGTAGGATCCCAAGGATTGAAGGTGGTTCTAGGATAGAACAAAGATCCCCTGATCGAACAAGAAAGTTTGATGTGATTACCACTCCTACCAGAACATCAATTATCAACAGAAGTTTTAATAAAGTTTCCATCGGCAAAGGATCTCACTTAAGGAAATCCTTGCAGACAATTGGCAGACTGATCAATGTCTCTGAGAAGAGGTAATAGATTAGATATAGTAGCAATTATGACACAGCCAGCAACTTTCTTTTCTGGAAACACTCAGATTTAGTTGACTTGTAACTATCTATAAATGTTCAGGGACAACATGTGTCCTACAGAAACACCCACCTCAAAATTTGTCAAAAGAACCAACTTTGATGAGAAGACGCCAATTACCAGTGATGCAAAATTAAGAAGGCGCCAATCTTTGACTACTATCGAGACAATAGGCTCGAGTGTATCAAGGAGAACATCAATTGGTGGAAAATCAATTGATTCAAGTGAGTGGAAATCTAAATCCTTTTTTCTTTCTTTATCTCTCAATATCTAGAGAATCTACATATAGTCTACCTGTGCCAGAGTAGATTTAGCAATAGTTGCTAAAAAAATGCACATACAATCACAATCATGAAATTTTTACTATGCGTAAAAGTTTCTTCAATGACAAATATAGCCATGCCTCAGATATATATAAATATTTTACTAATACAATTGTTTTCCTTTCCATAATTTACGAATTCATGCACTCGATTTTAAGAAATACTTAAAACACTCACTCAAGTTGATATATATAAAAGAGCCCATTGCAGCCCAAAACCAAACTAATGAACAAGTACGTGTTTGCCTGCGCTAAATTGAACAATGACAAAAATTTAGTCAACTCATTAAACACTTTCTCTCAATAGTAATTTATTTTATAGTTCATATTTGTACCAAATTATGTCCCCACGGGAGGGACTGATGGCTAGTGCATGAGGTGTTGCCACCAATGAGATTGGGATCAAATCCTGGCGAAGCCAGGTGCCTGCTCTCCCTTATGCACTAGTCACTGTCGGGGCTAGTAGCCCCCGTGATTTACCTCCTTCGTGTTTGCCACCAATATTTGTACCAAATTATGTTGTTGCACTGCTGGTGATCCCTTTAATCTATTCGTTTTTTTTTTTTTCCAGATTTGGAATCCTTTAGAGTTTTAGGATATCAATGACTTTTTGCCATTAATGATTGAAGGATTTTTTGGGAACA
>JBAMIE010191503.1:0-11981 GCA_037177295.1 Kaempferia parviflora | reverse complement strand
GCTCGAAAAAATATTCAAACATGTTTGGATTTGACTCGAATTCGATAATTTTAAATACGAATCGAATATTTTTCGAACCGGCTCGAAAAGCTCGCGAACCAACTCAATTCGTTTGTACCCCTACTTCTTGCACACTCATCAAGCAGGAGTCGGGCATGAGGATCGTGCAACATATAATTCTCCTATTTGTAGAGCCCTGTTACGCTCCAACTCCTCGTGCGTGCCTTTGTGCGCGACACTCATAAATCTGGATGCCCGTAACACTTTTGAACGCCTCGCATACTCAACGGGCATAGAGATTAAGCAACATATAATTTTCCTATCCTTAGAGGCCTGTTATGTTGCCTGACTTCCTGTGCACTCCTCCGTATGCAACACAGAGAAATTTAAGCGCTAGGATCACTTTAGAGCATCCTTCATACTCATCCGACACAATAATTAGGTAAGAAAGTCGGACATTATATAATCTCTGAGAGAGGATCCCTAGTTCACTTTTTGTTGACCAGGGGATGATCTATATGTAATTACGGTCGGATCTCGATCGTGATTCGACCATAATTGATTGCGATGTCTTCTTGGGTTCACTTTCCCATTTATGTTGTAATTTAGGTTGGAACAGACGATCGGAGGCCACTCGGAGGCTTCTCGCTCGATGCTTGGCAGCCTTGCCACCAGCCCATCGCCGATGGCCTTTGGGCTTCTCCGGCTGTCAATTCCGACCCAAACTACAACCTAGATGGGAAGACGAACTTAGGGAGGGATCACAACCAATTGTGACTGAATCGTGGTCGCAATTCAATAATAATTATATGCAAATCATCCTTGTGTGGTAAAAGACGATTCGCTCACTTCCAATGTTTCTGTCAATTTATTACTAAGCTAATACAAAGGAGATAAATTACAGATGATTACTACTATTAATATAAATGGTTAAAGGAGATATGCGAAGTCCCCTAGCTCAGAAATCCATATTTGACATGTGATATGTTGACTATCAGTAACCTCGGGACGGGTAAATGGGTAGCCATTGCCTTCCTCGTGCGGCTGACGAGATAGTAAGCCGCCGGCGCCGCTACCGTCGACGGTTCCCTGATTCCCCTCTCTATTGAGTAGGAAGACATCAACCATGGCAGGCGCCGCTGGCAGCCGGAAGTGCGTCTTCTATGGCCACCGCAAGCCCTCACAAAATCGCTCTGTCGTCCGCGGCGGCCTCTTCTCTAATAGAAAAGTTGTCTCTCCCGTCCCAGTTGACACCGCCGTTCGCCGCAGCACCGACTTCCGTGAATGGAACTTTGATTGCCCTACCCAGCCGATGCCGCCCTCTCCTTCTGTCCCTGCCATCGACCGCCGACGCTCGCCTCTCGCTCGTTACATTCTCGACTCCCTCCGCCGTCACTCTCGCTGGTCGGCCGTCTTTTACGATCTGCGCAAGCTTCGTCGTGTCACCCCTGACCTCGTCGCCGAAGTTCTCCGCTCTCGCCCCCTTATCGATCCCTCCCTCTTCACCCGATTCTTTCATTGGGCCGGCAAGCAGAAGGGCTTCCACCACACATTCGCATCATATAATGCCTTCGCCTATGCCCTCAATGACGCCGCACGTCCTGCAGCCGCTGACCAACTCCCGGAGCTGATGCTCGCGCAGGGGAAACAGCCATCCGAGAAGCAGCTTGAGGTCCTCGTTCGAATGCACGCTGATTCTGGCCGTGGCCTTCGGCTCTTTCACATCTACCGGAAGATGCGAGGTAAATTTGGTGTCAAACCTCGCATTTATCTCTACAATCGTATCTTGGATGCTTTAATTGCAACCGGGCATCTTGATCTTGCTCTTTCTGTGTATGATGACCTCAAGGTTGATGGTCTCAAGGAGGAAGCCATCACTTTCATGATCCTTGCTAAGGCATTTTGTCGTGCTGGAAGGATGAATGACCTTTTCCAACTACTTGAACGAATGAGATCAGAACTGTGCAAGCCGGATGTTTTTGCATACACTGCAATGATTAAGGTGTTAGATTCGGAGGGGAACATGGATGGTTGCTTGAGGGTTTGGGAGGAACTGGTGAAAGATGGAGTAAAAGTTGATGTAATGGCATATTCGACAATGGTTTCTGGTCTGTCTAAAGCGGGAAAGGTT
Organism: Kaempferia parviflora; assembly: GCA_037177295.1. Taxonomy (NCBI): domain Eukaryota; kingdom Viridiplantae; phylum Streptophyta; class Magnoliopsida; order Zingiberales; family Zingiberaceae; genus Kaempferia; species Kaempferia parviflora. The sequence continues at coordinate 9,850 of JBAMIE010191503.1, read as the reverse complement.
GAAAAGGGCTATGAACTGTTTTTGGAGATGAAGAGGAAGGGATTTGTGATTGACCGTGCTGTGTATGGGTCATTGGTGGAGGGGTTCGTAGCAGAGGGCAGAGTTGGGGATGGTTGCCGGCTGTTGAACGACATGAACAATAATAGGTACCGTGGAGATCTCTGTATTTACAATTCCTTGATAAAGGGCCTATGTACTATTGGTAGAGTTCACAAGGCTTGTAAGCTTTTCCAACTTCTCATGAAAGAGGGTATCGTCCCTAGCTCTGAAACTGTGATCCCTATGCTATCTGTCTATGCCGACACAAGTGATAAGGCCAACTTTTTTCAATTAGCTGATCAGTTAGGAGCATTGAAATTGTCAATTTCAGATCTTATGACCAACTTCTTTTCATCCTTCATCACAAATGCAGATAGAGGAATGAAAGCACTGGAGGTGTTTGAAGAATTGAAAGCAAAAGGACACTGTAGTGTTGCTATTTATAATATTCTTATTGAATGTCTTCAAAGTATCAAGGATGTGAAACGTGCATTGGACCTTTATAAGGAACTAAAGAATTCTATAGTTTTTCAACCAGATTCTCGTACCTATTGTCCAATAATTTCATGTTTCGTAGCGGAAGGACATATTAGAGAGGCATGTTCTTGTTACAACCTGATGAAGGAAAATTCTTGGACGCCTAGTGTTGAGGCTTACTGTTCGCTTGTGAATGGGCTATGCAAGATTGGAGAGATTGATGCAGCTATCACCCTTGTCAAAGATTGTTTAGGAAATGTAACAAGTGGCCCTATGGAATTCAAGCATTCATTGACTGTTATAAACACTTGCAGAGCAAAGAGTCCAGAGAAGGTGATAAAAATTTTGCATGAGATAATTGATCAAAACTTCTCATTGGAAGATATTATTTACTGTTCTATCATATATGGTTTCTGTAAATATGCAAGCTCAGAAGAGGCAAGAAAAGTATTAGTGGAAATGAGAGACAAAAAGTTCCTTAAAGAGTCAGACTTTATAATTTATGAGGAGTTACTTAATGGACACCTGAAGAAGGCTACTGCAGCCTTGGTGATCTCTGGCTTGAAGTTTGTTGGTCTTTAATCTAAGTTAGAATTCACAAATTATTTGGAGTGACCATAGTGAATGGTTGAAGAAAATGTCAGGTCTGTTCTTTATATATTTTCATCTACTTTGTTGTTTATATTTTTGATGGAATACTTTAGTATTTTATCATTGTAAGTTTTACTTTTTTATGTTAGTCCTAAGCTACGACATTCTTAGGAGAAATATAGTTTGTCGTATTGAGGTTTAATATTTTGTCATCAGTGACAGTTTTGGAAAATGGTACTATCTTGGTGCCGAGCCACGAAAACACAGTCATACCCATTTTGACATGGTTTTGAACTGGACTCCCCCTCTTGATCATCTTCTATTTGGTTTGGTTGCTTCATAAAACAGGATTATAACAACTTCGTAGTTGAATGCATTAAATGTTTGTAGAAATAACTCAAAAAAGTAATCAAACGTCTCAAGTAGAGATTGCAATGGATTGGATGCCAGAAAGTTTTATTAATATTGGAACTCGAATCATTTAATTAATGGGTACCTTATTAGCTAAATATTTGTTGAAGTTTTGAAAACAACTATCTGTTCTCACCCATGTAACTAAATGTATACCGGGCAAGTAAAATATTACTTAAACCAGTTGGATAGTTAGTTGGTACTTGACTAAATCTGTACCCCTCTGAGCGATCAGATTCAATTCACTGATGCACAACACAAAAACTAATTTAAGCACACAAGTACCAAATGCTAATGCATTCCAGGTTGTTACAGTAATTATCAGTATAGGAATCTATTGATAGGTTACTCATATCTGAGTGAAGGCTAATGTGAGGGACGTTACAGATGAGAAAAAAGAAATGACAGGAAAATTCTATTAAGGTTCTTCATTACAGTATTTTGTATTACGATTTTTCGGGTTTAGGGTTTAGGCACTATTTATAAGGATCATTGTAAGCCTACTGTTAAGATCATCATTATGATGAGGACTTTTTTGTGTAGAGAGAATTTCTAATAAAGTTTCAGGCTTTCAGCCATTTTGTAGAGTAGGCACGCGACCGAACCACGGTAATTCTTCTTTTTCGTGTTTGTTCTTTCTTGTGCGTCATTTTTTTTTTGCTCCGCACGATCTCTTTCTCTCTTCCTTTTCTTTCACGTTAGAGGTTGAGAGGTGTTGCCCCCTCTTTGTGCAACAATTAGTATCAGAGCTAGGTGTTGGCGGATTTATTCAACATGTCGGGACGTCTTCTACGAAGTTTGATAGGGTGAAGTTTGACGGAATCGGGAACTTCGGATTATGGCAAAGAAGGGTCAAGGACTTGTTGGTGCAACAAGGTATAGTGAAGGCGCTAGGAGAAAGGGAATCAGAAAGCGTGGAAAGATCGGATTGGGAAGAACTTGCGAAGGCAGTGGCAACAATCAGACTTTGTTTTACGGATGATGTGATGTTAGAATGTCATGGATGAGGAGTCACCGGTGATAATTTGGCAAAAGTTGGAAAGTTGGTACATGTCAAAGTCATTAACAAAAACTGTATCTCAAACAAAAGTTATACGGACCGAAGATGATAGAGGGAACCAATTTGAGCCAACACATCAAGCGATTTGAAGCGAGTTAGTGTGATGATCGAGGACGAAGACAAGGTGTTGTTGTTGAATTCTCTACCTTTATCTCCTACGTATGTTAATTTGGTTACTATTATGAGGTGGGTAAGAAAACTCTTAAATTAGAGGAGATGACAGCTGCATTGCTAGGTTTTCACTAAAGGAAGAAAATAAGCGATGAAGTTTCTCAAAGAGGACTTGTGGTAAATAGCAACCAAATGTGTAGTAGGAGTAAATCTCGACATGGATCGGGCAACAACAACAGGGCTCGTTGTAAGTCAAGAAGGAAGAAGGTGATCACTTGCTACAAGTGTGGAGGAAAAGGTTATACGAAGAGAGATTGTTTAATATAAAGAAACATGTTGCAGAAAATAAAGGTAGTTTGGCGAAGTCTGCAAACATAGTTGAAGTGGAAAATTTAGAGAGCGGTGGGTAGTTTGGCGAAGTCTGCAAACATAGTTGAAGTGGAAAATTTAGAGAGCGGTGATGGAGATATACTATTAGTTATGTCGAGTTCGGAGCAGCTGACGGAAACATGGATCTTAGACTCGGCATGTTCATATCACATGACTCCAAACAAGGAGTGTTGTGAGGGCAGTGAATTCTGGTTCAGTGTTGATGGGAAACGATGCGTCATGCAGAGTTATCGGCATAGGGAACGTTAGAATCAAGATGTTTGATGGTGTAATCAGAACCCTTTATGATGTCAGACATATACTAGAGCTAAGGAAGAACTTGATCTCACTAGACACACTAATGGATTGGTTGTACTTACGAATTAGTGAGCGGGGTGATAAAGGTCAGTAAGGGAGCTCTGACGGTAATGAAAGGACAGAAGTTAGCAGGGAATGTCTACAAATTGGTAGGGAGTAGGGACTATAGTTGTAGGTGAAGTCGCCTCGGTGGAGTCTGAATTAGACAGTGCAACCTTGTGGCATATGTGGCTAGGGCATATGAGTGAACGTGGGATGCTGGAACTTCACAAGAGATATTTGTTGAAGGGTGTCAAAGTGTGCACGCTTGAATTATGCAAATTCAATGTTCTTAGGAAACATAACAAAGTGCAATTCAAGACGGCAACACACAAGAGGGGATTTTGGATTACGTACATACGAATATCTGGACAAGCAATGTAACATTCCATGGACACTTGTATTTTGTGAGTTTTACTAATGATTACTCATGAAAGGTCAGGGTATACTTCATGCATCACAAATCGGAAACTTTTGCGAAGTTTAAATTATGAAAAACTGAAGTGGAAAACCAGACCGGAAGGAAGATCAAATACCTTAGGTCAGAAAATGAGACCAAGTACACAGATTTAAAGTTTCAGGAATTTTGTGAGCAACATGGGATAATGAGGCATTTCTTATTTTACATGACACCTCACTAGAACGGTGTGGTATAAAAGTCGAACAAGATAATCATTGAGAAGGCAATATGTCTGAATGTAGGGCTAGCAAAGAATTTTTTGGTAGAAGCGGTAAATATGACATGTTATCTCATTAATAGATCACCAAGGGTAGGACTAGAAGGCAAAGTATCAGAGGAAGTATAGTACTATCATTTTCGAGTTTTTGGATGTCCAACCTATATGCACATATCTAGTGAGGAAAGATCAAAGTTAGATGTGAAATCAAAGCTATACATTTTTATGGGTATCAGAAAGGAACATTGATAAATAATAGACAATATTGATAATATGGTAGCAACAAATAACAAAAATATATCATAATAAATAATAAAATCAAAAGGTATTATAATAAATGTTAAAATCAAATTTTGTAGTGTTAACTTTTTGATACAAGTAGTTTATTATTAATTTTTTTTTTTCATATTCTAGGGCTTAGTTGGGATGTAAATCAAAATTGGATCATATCCATGAATTTCTCTCAATCAACTCTAAGAGCAATAAATGAAGCGTTTGGTCTAACTAGTAGTTGTTATGAGCAGTGGCAAGGTTGAACTATTGACCTCGTGACAATCTCGAGTAGTACTAAAGTTGAAAATTTTAAATTGAATTCAATAGAGCAAATAAGACTCACCCTCTCGTACACATTTAAATTGGAATTTAATAGAGCAAATAAAACTCTCTCACTCTCTCATGCTCATTTACTAATATTCTTGTGGGGAATGTCAAAAAGTTTGCTAAATCCTCGAGTTTTTTTTGAATCAACCTAATTTGGACAGATTTCAACTAGACGTATCTATTTCACTCTTAGTTAAGCTAAATTTCAAGTGTTTCAATCTATATTCTAGTGGGTTTCTAACTTATTCCTATGCAATTTCTTTGAATTTCAAGTTTCTTTTAAACTTCTCTAATAATAATCTTTGTGAGATAATGATGCAAATTTGAAATATGATGTTGCTTTAATTTTATTTAATTTTTTTTTTTTTTAGTAAACTCTCCAAATTAGGAGAAAGAGTTTTCGGGTAATTAGATAACTTTTCCAAATCATAGTCAATTTATTTTTAAAATTGCCAAGTCAATTTATTTTAAGTTTGGTGCTTCATGTTCGTCACTTTCTATAGTCCAGTTCTGCATCAATTGGTTTAGAGTCAAATGTGATTGCGTCTTGATACAAGATTTTTGTCTTATTATGTGTTCATGGCTTCCTATTTCTTCCAGAGATCTGGTATTGAAGAAATCGGACAGCCACCTTGAGAAACGTATACTATCTAGTCCCCTCAAAGGCATGCCACCACCATTGTTCAATGCTTATTGCATCTACAATGCTACTAGATTTCCTAATCTCACACTTTTGCCCCCACCTCTAGCCGTTGACCATCAACGCAGTTGATCCTAACACTGCCTAATGCCACATGATTTCATCCTTTAGTCTGACCATCTCTTACAAAAGAAACTAATTGTTAAACACGTCAGGTGGGTGAATTTCATCAAGAATACACCTTTGTCTTAAACTATAAACCTAATGAAAATCACAAACCAGCCAACTCACCAAGTCAAATAGTAGCTACCCTGTATAGGATGAGTACAATGATAATTGGATTTGAATGATTAAAGAAAGAGTATCCTACATGACCTAATTTTAATATTAATCTTTCAGGATATTCAAGATGGTAGTAGCACCGGTTGGTAAGTTTTTTTAAGTTGCACCAGATATCCAATTCTTTAAACCGACTAATACCAATTAGTAGTTTTTGTCATATTTAAGGGTACATGCCTTGCATTCCTTGAGCCTTAGAGATTTCTTAGTTTAAAAATTTCACGATGGAAGACTAGTAGGACATTTGGGAAAGATGTTGGTTGTCTTTAGATAAATTGTATTGTTGTCTTTGACACAAGATGCTGGTCGAATTGTGCCACAATCTCATACTTGTCAAACAACCCTAAAACATAAGTCTATACACGTCATTACTAAATTCCCATGAATCTTATAAAGACCTTAGCATGTATTTTTCTAGGACTGCCCAAACATGACTCTATCTTGGCAGTAGTTGATAGATTCTCTAAAGTGTCACATTTTATCTTGTGCAATAAAATAAATAATGCATCGTATATAGCCAAGTTGTTTCTCAAGTTGTTAGATCTAGTTTATCCTCTTCAATGGTGTCAACCATGGAAGTTAAGTTTGTTAGCTTTTTTAGAAATACAGTATGAAAATTGTTTGGAATCCAACTTAAATTGCCATCTGCATTTCACCCTAGACTTTCACCCTGGATTGCTGGTCAAATTGAAGGTCGTGAATCATATTTTAGGAAATCTACAGATGTCTAGCGGATCAAAGCTTGGTATTTGAGATAATATCTTGTCAATATTTGAGTTTAATTGGAACAATTACTTAAATTGGTCTATTGTATTGTATATAGGTTGAGAGCTCATCAACCGATTGACCTAATTCAATTACCTACCACCTCTCAATTTTTTGATAGTGCCAAGAGTTTTGTTGAACGTATTAGAGAGATTCATGTCAATGTTAGGAGGAAAATTGCTCAAAGTTATAAAATACATGCTAATGTACATTATAAATATAAAGAATACAATGAAGATAGTTATGTTGTTACATGTATTCACCCTGAACATTTTTCTAGAAACTCCTTCGAAGAAAATGCTCGATCTACCTGTAATCTTTTTCATACTGTGAGAAAGATTGGTATTAATGCTTATGAAATGGACTTGCGTATTGATTTAAATGTTAGTGAGTTTTCAATGTAGAAGTCACGTAAGATGAATACAAATCAAGCATCAGTACTGGTAAGGTGTTTGTGTGTATTTGGGTTCCACAGGGTTTAAGTTTGTCTTGTTTAATACAACCTGCAACAAAAAAAATCTATTTCTCAATACTGGCAATACATTTAGTGGCAAAACATGTAATGATTGCTGTATGTGCCAAATAGTTTTAATTTGGGTATAATAGGCAGAGCAAAGGAACACAATTATAACTATCTGTCATATGGTGATGGTCTGTTCTGATTTATGGTAGCAAATTTCATTTATGTTTCTAATCTTGAGGTTAATGTTATCCATCCTTATTTACTTGCTACATGGAGAACACTCTTACATGCTTGGTTTTTGAACTTCTATTTTTTTTTAGCATTGGTAGTATTTATTTTGGTTTGATTGCTTTAGGTATCCTATGAGTTTCAATTTGATACATAATTTTTATTTAGAGGGCTTTCTTTTTCTTTATTGACTAGGCAGAGTATTTCAATATTTTTTATGCCCTTTAAGAGTATTTTGGATTGTGAAAATATTTTGTTGATATCATGAAAGTATTTCGGATTGTGAAAATATTTTGTTGATATCATGAAAGCTTGTAGAGCAATACCTAAAATATGCCAAATAATTCATTTTGGTATGTGTAACTTTTTACTTAATAGTGACAAATCTCATTGGTTACAAATTCTTAAATAAATCTGAATATTCCCTAGGCCCATTTTACTTCCTGAGTTAAGCGGCTCAAGCAAGTTCAGTCCTAATCACATATTGTGTTGGGTATAAAAGGAATTTTATGTAGCACCACAATTGTTTGCTTTCTGTTTCTTGAGTCCAAACACTAAGCCAACTCGTCTGGAGGCATTCCAGCAAATGCGTTTTGGCAGCATTAAGACTGAGAACCAATTTAATTTTCTTTTTTGCTGCCTTGTTCCTTCCGTTTGAATTCATCAACCTTGTACAGATAAATCATGGTGTTGCATATTTTCTCCCTCTCTGACAAGGTGTACTAATACAAAGTCTCAGAGAGAAATAAGTGTGTCCCCTGCTGATGCTTTATATTTCGGTATCAAGCCTTTGTAATAATTCAGAATCTTAGGGAAGCAACGATTATGGCTTTGGAAAATGTATTAGATGCACATCTACCCAGATGCAGTTGGATAATCTTACTATTGCCGCTTTGCTTTTCCATTTTCTATCAGAAACTTAGAAGCCATGGGATTCCAAATGTGCTGTTTATGGAACGAGACAGGATAAGCCATGCTGAAGAGAAGCGATAGACTGCACAGTCGCAGAAAAAGTGGAAATACGAGATTCCTTATAAAGTTGGCTTTTTCTTCTGTCTTATTCGTATTCTTTTCTCCATCATTGTTTGTTTTTTGTACTCTTATCGGTACTGATAACTAAAAATGGTCATACTCTACAGGAAGATTGCTGAACCTTTTGCTTGGGGATTCTAAAGTTCTACAGCTGAATTGTTGGCGTTCTGTAGGTTTCCTCCAAGCATTAATATTGCATTAGGACTTCTGTTCCTCCATAGAATTTTTTTGATCATATGCCTTGCATGACGAAGATTAGCTATCACCTTCATAAGTCAGTGGTTGCTAAATGCTATGTATGTTCTATCATCTTTTATTCTTATATTATATTGGGCATTTTAATTTGATGCGTAGGTGCTATACTGATTTGAGTAGAAGCATTTATGAACGAAGCAATACTGGTTTATGCAATTGTGATGCAACCCGACTAGTGATCTCTAAATGGAGACTATTTCTCTTGATCTGGAAGCCACTGCCAGAATCTACTAGTTTTTTGCTATTGTAAGCATTCACTGAATGCCATTGTAATAGGCATAGGCATGCCTGTTGGTTTACTTTTTCACATTGGAGGCCCTCAAGCGAAATCTGGGTTTGGTTTTGAAGAATAAATCAGTTACAGACTGGTTGTTTTTGGACTAACTTCAAGTTCCAAAATGTGAATCAAATTGGTCGCTGCTCTAGTTTGGGTTTCGTAGGCATGCATAACATTTAATGTCTGGGAAGAGCCCACTTTAGTGGTTGTGTTGTTGCGACTGGGCTTGTGCGCTCCTACTGTAATTCTACATGTCCGTGACAGTGGCAGTGGCAGTAGCATGGGATTAGTGCTGCTTAGTGTTTTTTATGGACGAAAAATGACAAGGATGGTTTTTTTAGCAAATTATTTAAGAGGCGTTTCTTTTTAATCGATCATCAAAAAGATACTTTAATTTCCATCTCTTACATCGATCTAAGAGTGTTCATCCACTAAGATTAATCTTAAGTTCAAGATCCATTCCCATTCCTAGCTCCACTTCAACTTGGATTGAATATTCGGTTATAAATCAAAACGGATAGAATTGAATAAATTAAAATTGAACTCATCAAATTATTTTGGGCAAAAATGAGCATTTCTCATTTATATTTTCGTCAAATGGGTTTTCTATTTCTGATTAAAGTCACATGAGTATCTTATTTAATGTGACCTATTTAAAATATTCTTATATTATCTGATCATTTGGCTATGTAGAAGTTAACAATTATCTTCTACTATACATTATATGATTATTCGGCCGTATATAAGCTAACAATTAGCTTCTACAACAATGACTTTATATCATTTTGATTTTGCTTATTTGGCGCAAGGGAACCGTTCCGAAGACATTGAGAATCTTCTCCTTAAGCATATCTTATCTCTATTCTCTAATTTTAATTGTATAAATGTTTTTATTTGTGTCTTTGGATTGTAATTCCCTTGTTATGAAGTAGTTCTCTTGATTTTAGGATGTAGAGAGTAGCCATTTTGATATGTAAATATCTTTTCACTTAATCAATATGTCTGCATGTTTCTTGTTTGATGAAATATGTGTTTATGGTCTGGAGCTATTGTATTAACACGATTTCAATGCCAAAAGCAAGAGATTCGTATCTCATGAGGGTTTGGGGATAAAACGAAAGGAGAACCGGACCCTTCGACCCGTAGAAAATCGAGACGC
>JBAMIE010191486.1:0-11981 GCA_037177295.1 Kaempferia parviflora | reverse complement strand
ATCAAAGATAATTTTCATCTTGTGAACAATTCGATTCCTACTAACCGTATCAAAGATTCTTAAATGAACACTTTAAATGAATTTTTACCGAACCGCGTAGTTAAAGTTTCAAAATTATAAAATCACGTAGGTAAGTTTTATCAGTCGAATCGATTCTGTTCTGTACATAATCGTCTCCATCCGAACAAATCAGTTCAACTGATTTGAAGTCAGTTCGACTAATTTTGAAATCAGTCAAACTGGTTTTTTTTCTTTTCAAAATCGATTGGTTGATGGACCAAATGATCTCGGATTGATATGAAACTAGATTCTATGTGTTCGTTAACTCTCGTGATTATGTCCACGCCCTCAAACATAAATTTGACCTAATATATTGAAAGTAATGAATTTTTGAAAATGAATGCTTTTGAAAAATTTAATTTATGTTCAAACATTCATTACTCTAAATATATTGGGTTAAATTGATATTTGAGGGTATAGACATAATCAAGAGAGATAGACGAACACATAGAATCTAGTTTCATGTCAATCCAATATCGTTTGGTTCATTAGCCAGTTTTGGAAAAAATCAGCTGATGGACCAAACAACCTTGGATTGACATGAAACTAGACCCTATATGTTCTTCTACCTCTACTAATTATATTCATGGCCTTAAACATCAATTTGACTCAATATATTGAGAGTAATGAATTTTTGAACATAAATATGTTTGAAAAATTCAATTCGTGTTAAAAAATTTATTGTTCTCAATATATTTTTTCAAATTGATATTTGAGAGCATGTCTATAATCAAGAGATGTAGACAAATACATAGGAACTAATTTCATGTTAATCCGAGATCATTTTGTCCATCAGCCATTTTTGGAGAAACCCGGCGGATGAACTAAACCAGCTTGGATTGACATTAAACTAGTTCCTATGTGTTCTTCTACCTCTACTGATTATATCTATGCCCTCAAATGTGACCTATCCTAATGAATTTAATTGACATTTTCACATTTGAGAGACATGCCCGAAAACATAGGAGCTGACGCCATATCGATCCGATGTGATTTGGTCCATCAACCGGTTTTGGTCAAAACCGGCTGATGAAGTTTTTGTGGCGTGGATCGTGAAAAAAAATCACTACTCTCAATATGATGTATCGTAATGAATTTATTTAGAATTTTCACATTCAAGAGAAATGCCCCGAAGACATAGGAGCTGACCCCATGTCGATTCGATGTGATTTGGTCTATCAACCGATTTTGGTCAAAACCAACTGATGGATTTTTTATGGCCGGATTGTAAAAAAAAACACTACTCTCAATGTGATATATCGTAATGAATTTAATTGGCATTTTCAAATTTGGGAGACATGCCCGAAGATATAGGAGCTGGTCCCATGTTGATCCGATGTGATTTGGTCCATCAAACATCAATTTGACTAAATATATTGAGAATAATAATTTTTGAACATGAATTTAATTTTCAAACATATTCGTGTCCAAAAATTCATTACTCTAAATATATTGGGTCAAATTGATATTTGAGGGCATGTATATAATCAGTAGAGGTAGAAGAATACATATGAACTAGTTTATTGTCAATCCGAGATGGTTTGGTCCATCAGCCAATTTTGCCCAAAATCGGCTGATGGACCAAACGATCTCGGATTGATATGAAACTAGTTCCTATATGTTTGACAACATCTCTTGATTATAGGCATGCTCTCAAACATCAATTTGACAAAATATATTGAGAGATATGAATTTTTGAACACAAATTGAATTTTTCAAACATATTTATGTTCAAAAATTTATTACTCTCAATATATTGAGTCAAATTGACATTTAAGAGTATGGATATCATCAATAGAGGTAGAAGAACATATAGGGTCTAGTTTCATGTCAATCCGAGGTCATTTGATCCATAAGCCGGTTTTGCCCAAAATTGACTGATGGGCCAAACGATATCGGATTGACATGAAACTAGATTCTATGTGTTTGTCTAACTCTCTTGATTATGTCCATGCCCTCAAACATCAATTTGACCCAATATATTGAGAGCAATGAATGTTTGAATATAAATTAAAATTTTCAAAAATATTCATTTTCAAAAATTCATTACTCTCAATATATTAGGTCAAATTGATGTTTGAGGGCATGGACATAATCAAGAGAGGTAGACGAACACATAAACACTAGTTTTATGTCAATCCGAGGTCGTTTGGTCCATCAACCAATCGATTTTGAAAAGAAAAAAATTAGTTCAACTGATTTCAAATCAGTCGAACTGACTTGTTCAGATCGAGACGATTCTGTACAAAACAGAATCGATTCGACTGATTTAAGAATTGATTCGACTGATGAGGGTAAAATCGGAAATGGATACGTGATTTCGTCATTTTGAAACTTATCTACGTGATTTGATAATTTTAAAACTTTAACTATACGATTCGGTAAAAAGCCGTTTAAAGTGTTCATTTAAGAATCTTTGATACGGTTAGTAGGAATTGAATTGTTCACAAGATGAAAATTATCTTTGATACGATTTTGATTAAAAATTGTTCCCCTTGGTGCCGTGAGAGTCGCAAAGCTGTTGTTGCTAGAAGGATTAAGAATCGTGAATTAATTCTAAACCCATTGGATTAGATTTTGTTCATTCCTAAATATTTATGAATGATTTCATTCCTTTATTTCTAAATTCATTAACCAAATATCTCTATTTAGAAATGATTTTATTCTCTCCTTCCAAACCTCTAAACTAAATACAACCAAACTTCTTAAGTGCTTATGCACCTCGTCTTCCGTGACTTTACTGGATGAAGAAGGATGAAGTGGATGGCTGGACACCAAGCAGTGTTAGATACTTTCAAATCATTGAGTTCCTTTGCGGTATTTCTAATTTTCGGTTTATAAAATAAAAAAAAAAAAACTGAAGAAAAAATTCTAATCATTATAGATGTAAGTATGAGATTTATAATTTAAAAGTCATATTGAAATTTTAATCCTATTTTTTCATCTCAAGTATAATAATATGGGTGAGATAATTAATTAACGATGCATAAAAAGTTGATAATGTATGGTCCACAAAAATATTATAGGGAGATTTTTTATTTGTGAAGAGAATAGAAATAGGCATTGAGGCATACAAGAGATTAAAAAAAAATCATAAAATTCTTACCGTTAGAGATATCCTAAACCTGTCAATTCTTCGCGAGGGTAATTCTTGATATAATAAAAGAGATCTGGGATACGATTTGGTTCATCTATTTTAATTAATTTAAGGTTTGAGCAAACATCTAAATTTATATTTTTAAAAAATAAAAATCAGAACTTAACATCGCCAAAACTAAAGACAAATTCAAATGCATAGCCAATGAAACACCAAATTCTTTCTTGAAGCATGCCCTCTTCCTTTGTGATTCATCATCGTTGGTTTGGTTCTCTCTAACACATTTGGTTTCAAGTGGTTCCCCATAAAGCTTAGGATTCTCAATGTAGCACAAGCTGGTGAAGGTTCAAAGTTGAGTGCCCGTTAATATTTTTCCATCAAAAGTATTGAAAGACAAGTTTAAGAAGGTTAGAAAATTTAATACAGGGATGCTCGAAGGAATTCTACTTGATAAGTTATTTGAAACAGCAAGTGATTCTAGCTAGCTCATAAGACCAATCTTATCTGGTATTTGCCTTGAGAAGTAATTGGAAGATAAGTTGAGGAAGTGGAGGCCATGAAGATTTGTTAGCTTTTTAGGAATCACTCCGAAGAGATATTCAAGAGGTCAATACTCGTGACAAGTAGAAGTGAAGTAGTGAAAAAAGTCCCAACTGCAGTGGAAGTACTTACCTTGTGATTGATCTTTTTCCCCCCTTCATTTTTAAATAAATTTTGATCAAATTCTTACAATAATTTCATTATAGGAATGACAGGGCTGAGAATACAGTGCCTGAAAACTGAAGACCTTTATACTGGTTTTGAGGAAACAAATATCCATATACTTCATTATAGGATGAGCTTTGCTACTCTATATTATTTCTTGGATGGAGGAAGTATTAACTGTACTTAGATCTTCGGTTTTATTGTTGCTGTTTCTTTAGATTTTTAGTGTTCTGGAATTTTGTTCAATTATTCTGTTGTTGTCACAGTCATGAAACGGATTTGGACACTAGTGTACTTGAAATCTTGTTTGGTTTAGGTCTCTTTGCTTAATTGAGATAATGGTTGTATTGTCTCTGATAAAGAAGATTAAGCTTCAACCAATTATTTATTTCATGGAACTTTTAGCACATGTATCTTGTTGCATTGCCATATGGAATTCACATCAAATAAGGAAGGACATATAATAACTGTGTATTGTTTAAAACATGTTTATGAACCTTATTATCTATCATCACAGAGTTTGCATTACATGACGTGGAAAACTACTACCCAAGAACAACCATAGACAAAATAATAAAAAAAAACTTCACAAGCTTCTGATAAATGCATTAATAGCGACATGTATGCAACCAAAGCAAACATTTAGAGCTATAGAATACCCAAACTACTATGTAACCTTTATTTGTGTAACTTGTGGTAACTATGAGTTAGAGAGGAAAGTGTGCTAAATGTAGGATATATATTTATTGTAGTCGGTGAAGGTTTGAAGTTGAGCTCCCATAGGTGTTTTTCTAATAAGATTGTTGTAATAGAAGTTTGAGATGGTCAACAAAATTTGTAGCATAAATGCTTGAAGGAATTCTACCTGATAAGTGTTGGTGCAGTTTGCACTAACAGTCAAACTCATATTTTGATGAATGACAAATAGGTTAAACTTAGAGGTTGTGTGATCTAATAGATTTGTGGAGCTTGCAGGTTTTCGATCCGGGACGTTCGACTCCCGGTGTCTCGAACGGGACGTTCGACTCCCGGTGTCTCAATCCGGGAAGTTCGATTCCCGATGTCGGTGATCGAGATGTCCGATTCCCGGTATGGATGATCCAGATGTGCAATTCTGGTGTAAGTGATCCGGATGTTCGATTCCGGTGTCAGATTGATTCCGGAAGATAAGTTAGGATCCCATAGGTGTTTTTCTAATAAGATTGTTGTAATAGAAGTTTGAGATGGTCAAAAAAATTTGTAGCGTAAATGCTCGAAGGAATTCTACCTATAAGTGTTGGTGCAGTTTGTACTAATAGTCAAATTCAGGTTTTGATAATGATAAATTGGTTAAAGTTAGAGGTTGTATGATCTAATAGATTTGTGGAGCTTGCAGGTTTTCGATTCGGGATGTTCGACTCCCGGTGTCTCGATCCGGGACTTTCGACTCCTGGTGTCTCCATCCGGGACGTTCGACTCCCGGTGTTTCAATCCGGGATATACGATTCCCGGTGTCGGTGATCCGGGATGTCCGAATCATGGTATGGATGATCCAGATGTGCGATTCTGGTGTAAGTGATCCGGATGTTCGATTCTGGTGTCAGAGTTTCGGATGTCCGATTCTGGAAGGTAAGTTAGGTAAGTCACTGGAGGAGAGTGACTGTGAGGATGCGTTCTTGTTCGAAGGAACAAATAAGCGTCGGACCAGCTTAGACCTATTTTGGGAACCTAAGTTGACTTCCTTTTGACTAAGTTTTGGTCATGGAGGGATGAAACTTAATTACTACCCTTGTTTTATTGTGCTAACTTTGTTTTGCAGGATAGATAATCTCTAACACTGTTTTGTAGGTAAAAAGAGGAGTTTTTGCTGCAACGAACAGTGCTGGAGGCGCCTCCCCAAGGAGCCTGTCGTGGAGCTGAAGGCGCCGGGTGGAAGGTGCATTCGAAGGGTCTGAAGGCGCATTTCAGGCGATCAGAGCAGTCATTTTCAGCGGCTATCTCTTCCGAGTCAATGAGATAGAATTTGACTTTGAAGGCGCCTTCAGAAGTGCTATTTAAGTAGCTCGAGCAGTAGCCTTAAAACCGTTGATTCAGTCATTCTCTTACGCGTTCTGTTACTTCCTGGTGCTCAAAAAATCTTCTGAGATTGACGTGTTGCCACTCCGGACTTCCGACCGCTGCTGACAGCCGACGCTAACTCCCGGACTTATCCGAAAGTATCTTTCAGAGTTGGTAACTTTATTTTAAAGCTGAATTGTAATTTGTAATCATTCCGATTCTATAGTGATTGTCCAACGAAAGCACTCTGATGTGCGGACCTTCGAGTAGGAGTCGTTCAAGGCTCCGAACGAAGTAAAAATAATTATGCCATTTACTTTTCTGCTGCGTTTACTTCGATACATTTTAATGAACGATATTCACCCCCCTCTATCATATTCATCGATCCTACAAGTGGTATCAGATCCTTGTTGCTCTGAATTGGCGAAACCGCCAATCAAGCCAGAGAGGGTAATCTTTATTTTTTCTTTTTAGGATTTCAGTTTTACGGAATAGCTCAGAATTGGTATTATTACTTTTTCTGATCAATTTTTCTCGATCGAATCAATTTTTCTCGATCCAATCAATTTTTCTCAAGTTGGTACAACACCACTCGAGCCTTTTTTTTATATATATAAACTTTTCCCACATTACTAATCCAAGACCTAGTCTTAGAAACCTTTCTGTTTTATTTGTGTGCAAGGAATCAGATGGCCCAATCTGAAGGCTACAACACTGCTCGTCCCCCACTCTTCTCGGGAGAGGACTTCCAATACTAGAAGAGGAGAATGGAGGTATACCTAAAAACAAACATCGACCAATGGTTCTCGGTCAGGCAAGGATACAAAATCCCGATAGACATAAGAAGTAATCAACCCAGCAAACCAAAAGACTGGAACACTGACGAGAAGAAGATGCTCACAATCCAAGGTAACTAAACAAGACTTATGATTAAATTCACTTTTTAATATAAAAATGCAGGACGAGAATCAGCCAATCAGCTACATGCAAGAATTCAAAATATCATAAATGGGCTGCACATGATAGATCATCAACTAGAGAATCGAGACATCGTCAGGTATGTACTTAATGCTTTCCCTAGAAATACATTGTGGGCATCAATTGTGGATACCTACAAGATTTCTAAGGATTTATCAAAAGTTAAGTTAGATGAACTCTTCTGTGAATTGGAATTGCATAAACAGACTAACGCCTCAAAGACCAAGAAAGGTGTTGCTTTTCTTGCAGGCTCAGCGAAAGAAAGTAGAACCAAAAGCCGAACAAAGAATGAACCTGAATCTGAGTTAGATCTAGATTCAGACCAGGAGGAGCAGCTGGTGAACATGGTAAGGAGAATGTTCACCAAAAGAAAGAAGAACTTCACAAAGCAAGACATGAAGAAGATTTCCAAGCCTACATCCAGTAACCCAAAGTCCAACATCACCTGCTATGGATGCAACAAGAAGTGTCATTTTAAGCACGAGTGTCCCAATGAAGAAAACCAAAGGAAGACGAAACAAAAGAAGGCACTCAGGGCGACTTGGGACAACTTAAGCTCAGAAGATTCAGAAGCTAAGGAGCAAAAGCAAACCAACTATCTAGCTCTAATGTCAACTGGATACGAGTCAGATCATGATGAATCAGAATCTAGTTCTGAACAACCAGTTGGGGTAAACTCTAACTTTTCTAACAATTTCTTTAAAATAATGTCATGTTTAAACAAAAAATTAATTAAGACTGAGGAGCACGCTAAACTCCTCCTTGAGGAAAATAACATCCTCAAGGAACAACAGAACTCGGGTTCCTTAACTGGGTCGAGTCAAGTTGGAAACTCAACTCAGGTTGCAAAACTTGAGGAAGAAAATTCCAACTTGAAAAGAAAAGTTGAAGAGTTACAAGCTCAATTGGAAAAGTTTACCTCAGGAATCAAGTATCTGAATATGATGCATGGATCCCAAAGAGCTGTGTACAACAAGTTCGGACTCGGATATAATTCAAAATCCAACTTTAAATCATTTTTAATAATAACTGCCAACAAAATTTATAATCAAGATTGGGTTCCAAAAGCGTGCTTAAACATGGCAGTAGGACCAAATCAATTTTACATACCCAAAAATCAAATTTATTATATAAGAAACAAAAATAATTTAATCAAATCAAGAAAAACTAAACTAAATTCCAATTCAGAAATTAAACAAAATTCAGAACATAAAACCTACAATGAAACAAGTTTAAATTACAAAACAAACATACATAAACCTAAAAAGGCCACAACTTTAGGGGGAGGCTCCAGATTAGCTGGCACATCAAGAACCTAAACCTTACCCATAAGGGTAATTAGGATTAGTCTAAATAGGACTAAATTTAACTTGGTAAATAATATTCAAAAAAATTGGGATGATAGTAAGTTAAGAAAACTAAGTCTATGCATGTCTAGGAAGATATGGCTTCAACCTAGTGCAGACAACTTAGTAGAACTAATTAAAGCTACCTCTTTCCAATCTAAACTGGTTAGACCAAAGTTTGGTACTAAGTATTATGGGTAGGACTATTTGGAAGATTTTGAAGCGTATGGTTATTCTAATGATGTCCAAGTGACTCACCACAGACCAGAAGTTTATCCAAAGAATGCCTATTTGTGGTATCCAAAATTAAACTTGAATCTAACCCAAGTTAAATCAAATCCTAAAAATTAATCAAGTTCATCTCACAAAAATATAGGATACCTATTTCTGATAATTTAGACCGGGTGAGATGACTAAGGACTCTAAAATCAAATAAATTAAAACCAAATCAAACTAAACCAAATCAATTAAAACCAAATCAATTAAAATCAAATTAATTAAAACCAAATCAAATCAAAACTTAGTTTTTCAAAATTAGTCTTTCAAAATTAGTTTTTTAAAAATTTAGGGGGCGTTTGGTTTCAATGTTTTCCATTTTTATTTTTTGAAAAATGCACATTTTTCAGAAAATAGTGTTTGGTTTATATTTTCCATCTCTATTTTCTAAAAAAATATATAGTATTTTCTGGAAAAATAGAGAATGTCAAAAAGTCATTTTCTATTTTCTATAAAATACATATTTTTCAGAAAATAAAAATAGAAAACATGTAAACCAAACGCCCCTTAGTTTTTCAAAATTTCTTTTTCAAAAACTTAGTTTTTTTTTAAATTAGTTTTTCAAAATTCATTTTTCAAAAACTTAGTTTTTCAAAAATCAGATTTTCAAATTTTTTTTTTCTAAAACTTAGTCTTTTAAAATTCAGGTTTTCAGAATTCATTTTTCAAAATTTAGATTTTCATATCTTCAAAATTCATTTTCCAAAAACTCAGTTTTTCAAAATTCAAGTTTTCAAAATTTATTTTTCCAAAACTTAGTTTTTCAAAGTTCAGGTTAAAAAATTTAGTTTTTCAAAATTCAGGTGTTCAAAATTCATTTTTTTCGTAAACTTAGTTTTTCAAAATTAAGTTTTCCAAAATCCTCTTCAAAACATAATTAAAATCTTTATCAGAACTTAAATCATTTCTCAAAACTTAAATTTACCTTCTCTTAAATTTTAAACTTAAAAGGTTCTTTATTATTATTGAAACCTAACTCAGCAGTTAAAATGAAAACTCATCTTAATCACTTCAAAACCTTAGGAATCAGAGTGGATACTGGATAGTGGATATTCCAAACACATAACTCAATCATGTTGAGTCCAAGTCAAACTTAGTTGACATCTTCACTAAGCCACTTGCTAAATCAGAATTCAGCAACCTGCGTAGACAACTTGGAATGTGTTTCATAGACTAGGATCAAATTGCTTTACTTTCAGCTTCTCCAAAGCTTTTGTTTATTTTCAAATTCTAGGAAAAATTTGCTTTTTAAAACCCCAATTTCCTAGATTTTCAAATGATTACAATTTGGAATTAGTTTAGGCATAAACCCTAGAAATCATGCTCCTATAGATTTAGATAACCAACATCTCACAAGCACACTATGGCTACCTTCCTTGTGTATTCCAAACATAAAAAGGTGTGAGATGCATAGTACTTTGCCTGAACTTAAGAATGCTTATATCAGTGCATCAATACAAGTCTGGGCTATAAATACTCATTCATAACAATCAAGTTAAGTACTCCAAATTCAAATTGGACATTCATTTTTCTTAACTTGATTAGCCAAGCAAAAGCTACTATCCTATCGATAGTTAGTCAAGTAGCTAAAGGTTAGACTGCTAAAAGATTTTTAATCTATAATTGGTTCAGGGGGAGTCTTATAATAATTTTTAAATTAATTTTTGGACAAATTTAGGTGGACATTTTTTTCTTCAAAAGTTTTGATCAAATTTTGAAATTATTCAGGGGGAGTTTTTTTAAAATAAAATTTTCATTCTCTATTATTTAAAAAAAAAGGACTTTTACTATAACTTGTTCTGTTCATTTAAAACTTCTTTTAAAATTAAAAATTTTAAATAATTTTCAAAATCTTATAATATGATCTTCTTAGAAAAATGTGAAAATACTTGTACATTTTTCAAAATTACACATTTTTAAAAATAAAGTTTTTTTAACCGTCTTTCTTAAATAAAGTTCCTTACTTAGAATGACAATTTGAAACATTTTAAAGTTATTTTCTTAGGAAAAATACTTAACTTGTGTTCAAAATAATATTAACTATTATTAAGTTTCAAAACTCTATTGAAAATACTTCAATTTAATACACATGCTATTTTCCTTTTGAAAAGTGTTCAAACAATTTGAAACTTTTTCTAATATCTATTGAAAATGTGCATCATTTTTTTTACTTGTATTTTATTTATAAGTTTGTTTTTACTTTTAGCAAATCCCCCAAGTCAGTTATATTGATTCTATTATAATTTTTGCTTTAGTAATCTCCTCCCTAACTATTTTTTTTTTATGAATGCCAAAGGGGGAGAGTTAGGGCAAAAGTTAGAAAAATTGCTATTTTTTTAGGTTCTTTTAAAAGTTAAGGCAACTTTTGCTATGCGATTAGAAACTTTTACTTTTGCTATGCAATTATTAATTTTTGTCAAATAAAAATGCATGCATGTTATATGTTTTTTTTCTAACTTTAACCCAGGTTGTTATTCGATAAAAAGGGGGAGATTGTTGGTGCAGTTTGCATTAATAGTCAAACTCAGGTTTTGATAATGACAAATATGTTAAAGTTAGAGGTTGTGTGATCTAATGGATTTGTGGAGCTTGCAGGTTTTTGATCAGGGACGTTCGACTCCCGGTGTCTCGATCCGGGACGTTCGACTCCGGTGTCTCGATCCGGGATGTTCGATTCCCAGTGGCTGTGAGAATGCGTTCCTGTTCGAAGGAACAAATAAGCGTCGGACCAGCATAGACCCATTTTGGGAACCTAAGCTGAGTTCATTTTACTAAGTCCTGGAGGGACGAAACTTAATTACTACCCTTGTTTTATTGTGATAACTTTGTTTTACAGGGTAGATAGTCTCTAACACTATTTTGTAGGTAAAAAGAGAAGTTTTTGCTGCAATGAACAGTGCTGGAGGCGCCGGGTGGAAGGCGCCTTCCAAGCGATCAGAGCAGACATTTTCAGCAACTATCTCTTCCGATTCAATGAGATAGAATTTGACTCTGAAGGCGCCTTCAGAGGCGCTGAAGGCGCCTTCAGAAGTGCTATTTAAGCAGCTCGAGCAGTAGCCTTAAAATCATTGATTAAACCATTCTCTTACGCGTTCTGCTACTTCCTGGTGCTCCAAAACTCTGCTAAGATCGACGTGCTACCGGTCCGGACTTCCGACCGCTGCCGACAGCCGACACTAACTCCCGAACATATCCGAAAGTATCTTTCGGAGTTGGTAACTTTATTTTAAAGCTGAATTGTAATTTGTAATCATTCTGATTCTATAATGCAATTCCAACGAAAGCACCCTCACGTGCGGGCCTTCGAGTAGGAGTCGTTCAAGGCTCCGAACGAAGTAAAAATAATTGTATCATTTACTTTGTTAGTGTTAGCCCTGAGTGCCAATCATGTGTTGATTGGCGAGGACAACTTTGTATCATATTTTTATTAATAAAGGCAAGTTTGGTTATTATATTTTATTTATGTGTGCCAGCTAAATAAA
>JBAMIE010191469.1:0-11982 GCA_037177295.1 Kaempferia parviflora | reverse complement strand
GCAGTCTTCGATAATCCCGTTGATCGTTATGCGGTCCCATGTTTAGTCCAGGGGTATCACTTCTTTCGCTTCCTCAGGTTGCTATGGGATCGGTGGAGAATGATTTCGAAGAACTTTACGCTGACCTCGATGACCAAGTGAACGCCGGCCTCGCCATGGCCCAGGGATCGTGCTCGGGAAAAGAGTTTGACTCTATCAGTGAGGGGTCGGGTGAGAGGCCGGCGAGTTGTGATGATGCTGGGGATTTAGTTGTGGCAGTCGAGAGCGAGAGCGAAGATGACCTCCATATAGTCCTGAACGAAGCAAACTGCTCACGTATGATGGCTTTGGAGAGACGAAACAGTGGATTGGGAGCGAGGTGGTGCCAAGAAGAAGAGGACGAGGACGAGGATGGGGATTTGGTGATCCTTACTGAGTTCAGTCAACAACCGAAAAATAACCTTAAGCGAGTTGAAAAGTTGCCCATCACGGATGGGCTGGCACGTGGAAGCGCTAAAAGAAGTGCGTGTCAGGTCGGTTGGGTACAATTTTAAATGCTTGCATGATTATTCTGTCTCAATAGTTTTGGTGCAAGTGATGCCTTGACTCAGTGTTTTCCCCTTTATGTTTCTCTTATACATTGGGTATTTTTCTATATTGGTGGTTTAATTGAGTTCCATTTTTCAGTAAGGGCAATGCTGTATGCTTTCTAAGTCAAGTTCGGTCATTTTTTATTACTAGTGAGACAGACTTGTGTGATTTCTGCAATCAAGCTAGTTTCTGACTGAAATACTTATTTTAAAGCTCGGGCTGAAAAAAAGGGTTAAAGATGAGAATTTAGAAATGTGCATGTTCAAGAGGAAACTGCGCCTTTACTTGTGAAGGACATCACTTTTGCATAGGCTTGTGTATAATATATTATTGATGTGGTAATGTTGATCATAAATGGGGATTTGGCATAATTTTGGTGTGTTAGTATACTTTATCGCTATGCCATAAATAGGGAAATAGAGTCAGGTGAACCACAAAGGCACTGGAAATGTGAACATGAAGAATATGCGGTTTAAGGTTTGGAGCTGCATAACATTTGTATTTCAATGTTTTATATGAATTAGATAAGTAAACCTTGTTTTGATAGTTAGAAACTGTTTCTAAGGGTGTAGGACATTTTAGGTACAAGCTACAAATTCCTTTAGTGTGCCTATTTTTGTTATTTATTTATTTATTTCACTCTTATAAGCTTTATTATTTTATATGAATCCTTTCTAGCACTAAACTTGGTTACTTTCTGTTATATGCTGTTTTTGCTAAGTTTGTCTATTTTGCTGCAATTTTTGACTTCTAACGTATATCTTGTTTGCATTTCATAGTGTGTAAGATCACAAATAGGAGGATTTCCAACCAAATCAATAACTTCAGTCTCACAGAATGGTGCCTGTGATCAGCTCACCATACCCCTTGGTGTTTCTGCATCCTGCAATTCATGTATCTTGTCAACATCTCATAATAGACATCTTTTCTGGCCTAGAAAAAGGTCTGTTTGTGTAGCTCCATAATTGAGAAAATTTAAGGCATATTCTTTAGTTACATGGAAGCTGAAACTTTTGTGTATATTTGAATATCAGTCAGGTCTTTACTTTTATTCTTTGTATTGCTATCACCTGTTTTGTTATCCACTATGAATTGTTGTCTGCTATCAATGTAGTACCCATAATGGCTACAGTTTATGCTTTTCTCGTGATTGAATTTTTTAAGAGGCCTCTCAGTTGTTTTATTTTGATATATTTGTTTGGATATATTTCCTAGTTTAGACGTGATCGTCCTTTGTTGACAATTTCTAGGACAATTTTTGACATCAATATTGAAGCACTTGAGCAAAAGCCTTGGAGGCAGCCGACCGTAGATATAACTGATTACTTCAATTTTGACCTGAATGAAGAAAGCTGGAGAAGCTACTGCAGGGAATTGGTAATTTTGGCTGATATCATGCTCATATTCTTTCTGAAGCTGCCTGACCTTGAATGAATCTGAGATTTTCTTTTTCAGGATCAGTTTAGGCAGCAGCAAGCCGAAATGTCTGAACCAGTTACTGTTAATGAATCATCTAGGTCAAATCAGGTATAATATCCACTCCAGTTCAGGGAAATCATTCTTTAGTTTTGTCATCGTCCAGATGTTCTACTCAATGGTTCTCAAATCTGGTACTTCAGTTTGTGCAGATGCCAACTAATGATAGTTACGAGTGTGAATATGTTCATCACATAAACAGAGAAAAGGCTTCTGTTTCCAATGGCTATCTTGATCACAAACTAAGATGGCTTGACATGGTATGTTCAAAGTGAACTTTTGCTTCCTTTTGATCCACTTTCATATGATGTCTCATTTGGTATGTAGTTGTTACACTTTTGTTCGATTGCATATTCTAATTATATTTATGTAACCCAGAAAAAGGGTAGAGCAATACAGGTGGAACATGGTATTGGCGAGCGTGTACCTTCGATAGATATAAAGCGACCAAGACATAGGGACTCTGATGTAGTTATACAAGTATGTTTCTAAATATGTTGTTGAAGAAGTTATATTCAAACTTTGTGGATTTTTTATGATTGCACAATAGGATATTTTTTTTAACATTTCAATATATTGATATCAACTATGTGTTTTTCTTTTGGTGATATAGGTGGCTATGAAGGATTTTGAGGATTGTCCAGCAGAAGAACCAGGACTTGTTGAAAGCGGAAATAGACATTGCTTAGGATGTGGGAATGGGCTACATGAAAGGTGATCACTCAACTTTCTTGTTTTGTGTTTGGTTGATGATATATCATCATATATTAGTTTTCATGTAATTTATATAGTTATCTGTAGGATATATAAGCAGTGGTTTTTTATGTATGAAAATAATTTGAGGCAAGCAATAACACATACAAATCTCTAATTGATCTCTGATTCCATAAAATTATTTATGATATCTATCTAGGGTTTTTGATTTGTGACTGTCATATTTTGGTAAGAATAATTTATCTGCTATGTATCTTCTTGGCATTTTTTAAAAATTAGGTTTGGGAGGAATTCATGCATTATTGGTCAAGCAATTTAGGCTCAAAGGCTTATACGTTACCTGGAATAAGAATAGGGATGCACACAAATGAAATTTCCTGGCGTTTATGTTTGAAATCAATGATAGCATATTAGTAAAGGAATGATAACTGAAGTGAGCTTGATTGAATGAAATGAACAGAATAACCAAATTGGTGTGCAAGAAGTTCCAAACATGAAATGGAACAGAATAACCAAATTGGTGTGCAAGAAGTTCCAAACATTGTACTTTCAGTAGGGTTGTAAATGAACCAGATGTTCGTGGAAAAGTTTGGTATTTAGTTGGATAAATGTTGTTTATATTCATTAAAATTTTATGATTATATAAAATAATAAGTTTGAACACTAGTAAGCTTGATTCGTGAATACCGAACTTTATGAATTTTATTTATTAACTTAGGTAAAATTCATTTTAAAACTTATTTCTTATTTTTTTATTTAAATACATAAAAATGTATTGATTTATAAAGTTTTTAATCTTAAATTATTTATAATATGTTAAAAATACAAAAATATTATAAGTTTCATTAATTAAATAAATGTTTAACTCAATTTGAACAATAATGTTTTTAAGCTCGATATAATAAAAATGTTAATAAACAAGCTTGAACAAGTAGTAAATAAACAAGATTGAATACGGCTAAGCTCGGTTCAGCTTGCCTCGTTTACACCCATTGATTATCATGATTTATTTGACATAAATTTTACTCAACTGTGCACTAGGTTTACAAATTTACGGAAATTGAAATTATCATTTTTCTGGATTCATTTTAAGGCTAACTGGCAGATCTGGAGATGTTTCTTATTTAGTTGATTCTAATGATTCTTGATTCATATGCTGTTAATAAAGGAATGTATCGAAAACTTTTTCATCTTTAAATGAATTTTCTGACTATCTTTTTAAGGAAAAATTTCCTCTTTGTGCAGTCGGAATTGTGAAAATATGGGTGGGCAAGCATCTAGCACCATCATGCCCTCTTTGGAGACTTCACATGCAAATCCTAAAGGCATCTCTGGGGCAATTGATGCAGGAATTCCTTCAAACTCAAATGTGTGTATACAGAGAGCAATATTTCATGCTCAAGATAGTAACATAAGTTCTTCAGAGTCAGACTGTCTTTCTGAATCTTCTAAATATCCAGGCTGTTCAAAGAAGATTCTTAATATTGTGAAACAGGAATCATCGAGCTCAGTTGCTAGACTCCAAGAATCAAAAATGTCTGACAGTTATTACTCCAATAGTTATGAAACCAACCACACAAAGTCAAGGAACAAAGATTTGAAGCTTGACAGAGTTGACCTTGGCCTCTCCCCTGAGATTTACAGAGATCATAATCAAAAGAAAGTTCACAGCATGGTTGAGTTGGTTACTCCTGCACTTCATGAAGAAGCTTCTACCTTGTTCCACAACTCAAACAAGAATAGTATTGACAAATTTGAAGTGGGCTTTAGAAGCAAAGGGAAACAAGGCCACAATACTGATACTGGCAAACATTTAGATATTGAACACCGGCATAGAAGATCAAGAAATTACAAAAACCCAGAACATTCTGTTGACAATTCGAGTAGAAAAGCTTCCGCTGAAGTATCCCTCAGGAAGGCTAATTATGATGAAACTAACAAGAGAAACTTGTCAGAAGGGGATTGTTCTCATCCAAAAAGAGTTCCACCAAAGGATAATAGAACATATTCTACAAAATTCCTTTTTTCTGAGGGATATGATGAAAGAGTGTTAATAAATGATCCTTGTGAGGATTCTGATGAATTAATTTCAGAATCTGATTCATTCATCTTGGAAAAATTGCCATATTCGGGGTACCAGAAGAGAAAATCAGATCGGCAAATTATGTTCAAAGATGGATGCAATGCAAATGCAAGATATAGAAAACATATAGCTTCATCAAGTGAGAATGAAGAATTGTTCAGTGGCAAATCTTCTAGGCATGCACTGCAAAATTCTGGAGGATTAAGCAACTTAAAAAGGCGCAGCAAGATTAATGAAAGTCAAGCTATGGAAATGAATTGGTATGCTGAGCATTATGTGACAAGAGAAAAAAGAGGTCTTTATGGTGCCAGTACCAAAAGAAATAAGTCTTCTGTAACCTTGAAATCAAGTGGACAGTGTGTTGATGATAAGCAATCTATTCCCATCAGGAACAAAAAATCTAGGAGAAATAAATATGACAGCAGTTCAAGAAGTATCAACTATCAAGGTTATTCATATGTTAAAGGAAATGTTGCTCTTTGCCCTATGCTTAGTAGAGATGATGGGGATTCATTTTCTAATGAGAATATAAAATTCTCTGGTACAAGTGCAATGTCAAGGCTACAGAACCTTGTTGATGATGAAATTTGTCTTAGGCATCACAAGCAGGCCCACTTGACCATGGAGAAAGAATCCCCCGACTTTGTAAAGAATTCAAGAATGGATAAAATTTATGTAAACCATCATGTTGTTGGTTACAATTACTCTGAAGATCACGTACATTTTAGTGGTAGGAAGAAAGTAATCACTGAAGAATACACCAAACCTGAGTCTACGAGAGGTGGTAGATCCTTGTTGGAGAATTTTGACAAGGAGAGGCATTACTTGGGCACTTTAGAGCATAGGGAGCCTATTAATTTGCGTGTGAATGATGTGAAAAGAAAGGTAAAACTTGGGTTGACCAAGTCTAATATTTTGTATCACTGTATTTGTATCAGTTTAAATATATCTGCCATTACACTATTTGGTGGCTTCATTTTTACTCAAAATATATTACCTCGTAAAGAATTCATGAGCTTCTCCTTGGATGAACAATTGATCACTCCACATTTAAATTTACAGAGGATAAGGCAATTTATTCTTAAGTAGGTAGTGAACACTTCTTTGTCATTTTTTCTTAAGTAGCAATTCTTTTTTTTTTCTCGATGTAATATCAGGATCAAGGTTCAAGGACCGATATCAGTACCACTACAGGAATCTTCTCTTATTGTATACCACAAGGATATCAATTAAAAGTTCAAAATGTCAATTTTATTATGGTCAATTTTGTTATATCAAAGTTCTAAAGTATGTCTTTCTAATACTAGCATAGGCAGGCACCACCGAGTGCCAGCATGCTTGTGGTAGAATTGCCCAAACTCCTAGAATCAAAATGTCAATTTTTTCTTCTTATTTACGTATTATGACTTGCTACCTGGTGGCTGGTACTTCAATTTCAACATTATGCATTTTGGTTAGAACCCCAGAATTATTGCATTATTTTTTTTCACGAAGTCTGTTCATTTTCTGTGAACATTTTTTAACTACATGTTCACTTATTATTTACAATTGTTTTTTTGCATAATGCATATTAGTTTGCGCAATTCCTAGAACGGCTCATTTTTTTCCTGTCAGCTCGACATGCTTGTTGATAGTAAATGTGTTGGATGGATGACTAACAAAACAATAACAATTTCTTTTAGTTGCTCTGGTTCAGTTACATTGCTGTCTTTATATTGCTCAAGTAGCGTTATTATCAGATATTGTGCTAAGCCAGACATATGTGACATTGCTCTGCTTGCAAATAGCAGGTAAAAGGTAAACCCAACTTGGTTCCTTCTCGTTCTCAATGGTGTGTGAATTATTAGAGTTGCTACTGTTGCTAGTTCATAGAACACCTTTTACTGACATTCTGTTACTCTCTTTGAACCAATAAGTAGATTCAATCTAAGAAATTGCAGTTTATGCTTTGATTTGAAGCAACAATTGCTAACTTAAAATGCACCAGTGTGACAGCTCATTAATTTCTTAAGAATAAGAACTTTAGGTTCTTTCTCTAGTCTTCTCATTTTTTCCCCATAGCGA
The DNA here is from genome assembly GCA_037177295.1 of Kaempferia parviflora. Classification (NCBI taxonomy): domain Eukaryota; kingdom Viridiplantae; phylum Streptophyta; class Magnoliopsida; order Zingiberales; family Zingiberaceae; genus Kaempferia; species Kaempferia parviflora. The sequence goes on along the minus strand of JBAMIE010191469.1, from coordinate 5,075 downwards.
TGTGCACAAAGTATCTTTCATGAGATTTTTATGCAACAGTTTTCAGTAAATCACTTGATTTGTTAGAAACCTTTTTAGTTTTTAACCTTTCTAACATGCTGAGCATATCAATTAGTCCTTACTCCCAAGATAATAATCTTTAGAAGCTTGTTGATAAATCTTTTCTTTAGTATATTTTATCCATCAATATCATCCTGACCATTAAGAATCCGCAATCTCATCTATCTGAGAAGTTTAAGGAAGGTGTATTCAATGACTTGCATCACTCTTCAGAATTATAATCTTTAATGATACCTAAAGCCCAAGAGGGAATCCAATGCCTACTAAAATGCTGATGCAATTAATTGAGGGACCTTTTAGTATGCCATTCGAATTCATATTTTATATATTGGAATAATCTGTTTTGTTATTCATCGACCAAAGGGGATAAAAGGATGGCTAAAAGAATAGAAATCAATTAGTTATTCATTAAGGTTTAATTTGATGCATTTATCCGAGTGATCCACAAACGACGAAATCCCTCTTTTGCCTACCTCTATCTCGATGAGAGGAAGCCAAAGCTCTAATTTTTTGTTGAGTAATCGTTCAAATAAGTCTCAAATGAGCCCCTCTAAAGGTTGACGCAAAAAAATGAATTTTGTTCGACGTCTACGAGCTATATATCTCCGTCTAACTCATGTCATTGAATCAAATTAAACCTTAATGAATAACTAATTGATTTCTATTCTTTCAGCCATCCTTTTATCCCCCTTGGTGGATGAATAACAAAATGGATTATTCCGATATATAAAATATGAATTCGAATGGCTAATCATGTTTAATAATCTTAAATAATGTGGGAATCATCTCCTTGCTTCCTACTCCCTTTGACATGCCTACTTTTCAACAATGGAGATAAGAGATTGACTATGATATCATGTTAGAACTCAAGATGGAGTCTAATCTAACTCAAAATCCGAATAGATGAGGTTCCTTTTGTATCCAAGCAAGCTTGATAAGCCTCAACAATGTAGGACTAAGTGGTCGAGTTGCATACCATTCTCACTTTACTCCTATATTCAACAATATTTAAGCCCGAGAGTAATCATCTTCATAGATAATCATGCTGGTTTTTGCCTGTCAACTTGTTAGGATAATTTTTGCATTTTGGATTCCATCTGAGTCGTTGAAAAGTGATTTCAATGGATGCATCTGGGAAACAGGAATTTGTGTCCGCTATTTAATTGAGGGTGATTGGATAAATTTTATCCATCAGGAGCCTTCATGAAGGTCATATTGTTAGTAATATGCATGCCATTTACATTTTTTAAGTATGTCACTCAACCTGGGTAATCTGGGAATTGATCTATCCATATCATCTTTACTTTATTGCTATTATTATTTATGATCTATCAGTACTTATCTAACTGTTTACAAAAATATGTTTTATTTTATCTCGTGTTTTTTCGTTGATATGAATATAGGCCCAATATGGTCTAACTCTTCCCCAGGACTCTGCATTGGCAGGAGCTTCACTTTTCTTTTTTTCTTCGCTGATATGAAATGCATTTCAGGTTTAACAATATTGCCATAAGAAAGACTGCTAGGTGCTGAGATCCATGCTTGCTCATCTCTGACAAGCAAATGCATATTTTGTTGGAGATTATACCAAAATCACCGTTATTTATCAGATGTACAACACCTATTTGTGGTTTTCACAGAAACACATCCTTCTTACAATTTGTCCTCATAATACCTTAAATTCAAATTTTGCTAAAGGAACCTACCAGTCTGATCCTCCATCGTTGCTTTGATACTAGAATGTTGTTTTTTTTTTTTATTTATGTTATCTGAAGTCTGAACAATAATGGACGCTGATATTATTTTGTAAACCATCACATTTGTCCCTTCCCACAAATGTTGCAGTCTATCTTTAATTTAGTACAACTTGGAGAATATAATATTAGCAGAAGTTGAAGATGATAAATGATCTTTTGAAATGCCATGCATCATATAAAAGCTACATGTTATGAGATTTCAATCAATCCCAAATATCATGGACTCTTCAATTAATCACCTTGTCTGTCTTTAGTTCATCTCGTGGATAGTTGGGAGTGGTGGTTGATATTTTTCATCTTGTGCATGAATATGGGTCTTTTGTATGATAGTACAGGTGTTACTAAACAAATATTCTTTACTAATTTCACAATTTTTTGTTGCTGCTGTTTTAATACTTTTTAAATGTTCCCTAAGTTCCCTTTGATATGCTTAAAATGACATTATTAGTTCTTTCTCATGGCTGATCCAGTGATCTGTCATCAATCCTTGAACAAACTATCGCCGTTCATATACCTTTCCATGAAATCCATGGGTTATTACAATTTCTGCTTAATTGTGCATATTATGTTTTCATATGCACTTCTGCTGTAAATGATGTGGTGAGAAGTGCCTTCCTTCATCTTACTTATGCTAGTTCATTGTGTTGTATTGCACTAGGTTATTGATGTAGGATTATTCGTGCATAATAGGATTTATCCTTTTGGGGTCTGATGTGCCATTACTTTTTTTATATTTACGTTGAAGATTTGTCTTGTTTAAGTGTATATGCACTCTCAATTTAGTAGGGACTGTGGTATAGAAGGAGAGAGATTCACTTGATTATGAATGCTTGCTTGAACATAGTTGATATGGACCGTATAGCTAAATCTTTCAATAAAATTCCTCAGACTGCCAAACTTCTTAGCCTAGATTTCATTTCCTCTTGTAAAATTCAGTTGAATAAATCATAATACTAAATCCTTGACAAATCACGTCTATTCTCTAGCCTATTCAGTATTTAATTCTTCACTTTTATGGAGTTATAGATGTGGGAATTTTCTTTGTTAAACAAAGGTTCCCAATCACTAGTCTAAACCTACCCATCTGATTCGATTAGAGCTAATTGCTGCAAGATCTGTGACCTTCTAGTTTCACAATACGTGAATGTGCCTTGTAGATACATTATCAGAGTTTTAGCCGGGTTTCCTCTGCCAAATAACCTTTAAAATAGAGATTTATATCATTCATCATTAGCAAGGAGATAATTTGTCTATGTTATGGCATTATCCTTTTTCTTTTGTAGTCTAGGGAAACTCAAACCTTTGAGGCCTGACTATTTGGGGGCTCAAATGTACATTTATCCACCATTGAGCAGTTAAAAGGAAAATCCATTTATGTAAACTGCCTTTGGGAACCATAACCTGACAATGTCAATATGACTGTTGTATAGATTCTGGTACTAAGCTTTCACCTCGTGAGATTAATTCCTTTCAATGTGTGCTTACTATCATGCACTACATGACCTTATCCTCCCAGTAGTTTGTGCAAACAAGGCAAGTTCCATTATTTTAGTTTTCATGACAACTCATTCCCACGATACTATTGTAGTATAGTTCATCTTACTATAGTGAATCTAGCATAGCCTACCATATCCAGCCTGAACTGTGACTTCTTTCTACTAGGAGGTTTTGTTGTTTTCGAGCTTCTTTGTTATGACAATGGTCAAATTGTGGCATCTTCTTAAAAGAAAGATTTGGCATTTAAATGTGAAGGATGGACTAATAAGTTTGATTGAGAGAAAATTTTGCTTACTGGGGAATGCGATGAAACAATTAGTTATTATATTTCTTCCTAGCATTAATTTTACTTCATAATTTCTATTCTGAATAAAAACTTGATGAATTATTTAGACAAAGATGTATTACATTCTTAACTCAAGTTGTTTGCTAATTGATTTTATTATGCTAAAATGTTTCGGTTTGGGACTTTTTTTTGATTGAGATATCCTAGTTTATGTTAAATGAGTTCACCCTATTTTTGATTCTTGTGAACCAGCAAAAGACTTTTAACACTGGTTCTCGTCTGGAAGTGCATTATCCATCTCTTTTTCTCCATTCTATAAGTCTTCAACGATTGTTTATATCTTTGCAATCTATGGTATTTGAATTTTTCAAATTAGAAATCAAACAATAGATATGCTCATAGGATGTTTCTTCTGATGGAGAATACTAATCTCTTCTGGTTGCAGTTCCATGGAGATGACAATCCAGATAAAATGGTAACCGAGAGGCGAAGTGGTGCAAAACGTCAAAGAAGAAGGAAGGTAAAGAATTCCAAAGGTGTCCGTCATCAAGAGATTGCTCAGTTAAAACTTGAAAGAAAGCACCAGTGGTTAGATGGATTCAAGTCGGTTATCAGCGCAGGCAGTGGAGCACTAGCTGGCCAAGATCATGAAGATGATGAAATTGAGGAGGGCCAGCTGATTGAAGAAAGTGATGATGATCATGCAGCTGGCTTGTTACCGAGTGATCGAATTCCAAAGGACTTCCCTGTGGTGAAGCCTTACTTGCAGGCTCAGTTAGAAGTGAATAAAGTACACACCAAAGAGACGGCTACGAATGCCAACAACTTTGGGGGATGCTGCAACGATCGCATTCTGGAGGCACTAGCAAAGATGGAAAAACGTAGGGAGAGGTTCAAAGAACCAATTGCTCCTAAACAAGTAGAGGAGAAAAATCTTCAGATTGATACTACTCCAGCTTCAACAGAGGTTAAGGAACAAAGACCCGCTAGAAAACGTCGATGGGGAGCTTCTAGCTAGCTGCGCTTTCATTCAGCTGGTAAAGCGTTTGGACCCTATTTTGTGAAGTTATATAGAATTCAATGCACATTATTATTACAACAAAAGAACGACCAGAGGATTTGGAAACAAAATGGTCTGCATCAAACTTCATTGAAGGTACCAAGTTCTGATATAGCTAAATTCTGTTTTTTTTTTTCTAATCTATTATGTATTAAAGATTTTGTTGCTTTGACTGTCCCTTTCACTCTTAATAACTTGAGTAGTTTATGGTAACCTATAAAACAGCTTTCTGTTCTTTAATTTTATTTTATGTTGAAGCAAAAAATAAATGTTTTCCTGGTTTATATTGCATCTTGTTTTTAGTTGAGTTGCCAGTGATGTTTTTTCTGGTATTAATCGATTGATTTTGAACAAGACACTAATATAGTAAAACTAGTAAAATCCTAACTAATTGTTTTGTATTTTTTACATAAAT
>JBAMIE010191461.1:0-11983 GCA_037177295.1 Kaempferia parviflora | reverse complement strand
CTTCATTTTTATTTCTATTTTATTTTACTTTATTTTTTACTTGTTTTCCCCCTTTATTTTCTCTCTGTACTCTCTATTATCTGATCTTATGTAAAAAAAAGGGGAGCTTGGGCTAGCACTTACAGGAGGGAGGAGGGTTGATGAATGCATGAGGGAGCGTGTTTAGTGGCCGGAGCAGGAGGCTCATCTAGGTATGGTGAATAGGTCCACTTTTGGCCTATCTAGTCCGCAGCAAACGGCTCGCGGTAAGGACAACATCAAATCCGTTCACGGCTGGGGTTTTGCCAAAAAGTCCAAGGGGTGCATAGATCCAACGTAAAGATCTATCTAGTCCGCAGTAAACGGCTCGCGGTAAGGACAACATCAAATCCGTTGACGGCTGGGGCTTTGCCAAAAAGCCCATTAGGGTATATAGATCTACCATAAGGATCTATCTAGTCCACAGCAAACGGCTCGTGGTAAAGACACGATAAATCCGTTGATAGCTGACCACTTGCTCAAAGTGGGCACGACGATGAGGATGGCCAATGTCAACGTTGATCGAAGATGGCACGTTTTGGGCTGGATTGCTATACTATTGGATTGCTCCACTGTTTCTTTGCGTCCCGAGTGCTCCACTATTTGAATTATTCCACCGTCTGGTCGGGGAGCTTGCATGAATTGAATTGCATGTGATGCAATCGGTCATATCTATGCTGCTGATGGGATCGTCTTGGACATGCATCGGGTGGGCAGACCGATCAGCTATACACCTTTGATGGGCTTCGTTTTGGACGTGCTCCGGGTTGGCAGAGCTCACCGTGACTTGGACAGCTAAGAGCATGCACTGCATCACCTTTCTTGTTGCTCAGCATGTGCATGAGGCCGCAGGCACCCGGATGATTGAGCAGGCTAAGACGTACTCACTGATTACTTGGCGGCCAGAGATATTAGTTGGTTGGTATGTTAGAAGGGCAGCATATACTACATCTACTGTTGGTTCATGAGGTGGTGCTGTAGTACTGGTAGGCACCATGAGTGGTTGGTACTGTGGGTATCTTGTGTGGTTGGTACAGTGAGTGTACGCATGCATGTGCATGAGTCCGTAGGGATTCATACCTCAGGTTGCTAGACCCCTCTGATACTTCATTAGAGACGTTAGTTAACCCAGGACGTGTATGGATGTACTTTTCTTGATGATATCTATTTACATTTCATCAAAAAAAAAAAAAAAAAAGGATAGATCCTCATGTTTCCTTTTAGGTCTGGCCGAACCCCTCTTGAAGGGTTATACATGATCATTTAAATTATTTCTTGTTCTCACATGTTAGGTCATGAAGCTTATGACATATGCTATTATATAGGCTCTTTATGGATACATGTATTTACACTGGTATGAACTTATGCATGCTACCATGTTTTGGCTAATATTACGTCATGAATAAGTAAGAACTTGAGCATGTTTAGTATATGTATGCTATGTATGTGAAGTAGCGCCGCCCTGAGCGTAGATTAGGGCGGGCGTTACACTGATAGACCTAGAGAGCTCTGATTGTATCTATTTTAGTTCCTATGGATTTATGAGGTGGCAAGGAGTTCAAATATGCTATCCATTGTTAATTTTATCTTCTCGGGAACTGTAAAAATGTAATAAAGATAAATCGATAAAAATCCCTGATAAGATCCCATATCAGACCCAAGTTGAAGTTTCGCAGATTCTTTGTTAATACAATGCAACATTTCCGAGAAGCCAAAATAAATAATGGATAGCATATTTAAACTCCTTGCAACCTCATAAATCCATAAGAATTGAAATAGACACAATCGGAGCTCTCTAGGTCCATAAGTGGGTTTCGACCAAAACCCACTAATGGACTTAGAGATGTCCGATTGCATTCATTTCAGTTCTTGTGGATTTTTAAAGTTGTAAGAAGTTCAAATATGATATTCAATATTTATTTCAGCTTCTTAAAAGTGTTAAAATATAATAATCAAGAATCGACAAAAAACCTCCATGTTGGGTCTAATTTGGAAACATATCAAACTCAATGTGGGATTGATATGATTCATATAAAGTCATACATGGGAATTTAGTATATTATGATGTTAAGGGAACTAATAAAATTTTGATACTAAGAGGTTAATTTAATTTAGTTAATTTAATAAACTATTTTAACTAATCTAGTTAACCAAACTAAGTCAATTTAATTAATCTAAAATAATCTAACTAATCTCTTTTAACTCGTTAATTCAATATAACTAATTTAATTAATCTAACTAATTTAATTAATTCAATTTATTTAATCTAATTGACTGAATTAAACTAACTAATCTAATCCACATAATTAATTTAACTAACATAATTAATCTAATTAACTAACTTAACATAACTAATCTAATTAACCAAATTAATCTAATTAATTTAATATAATTTTCAAGATGTTCAAATCATAAGATTGATAATTCAATCTAACTATTCTAATTAATTTAATTCAATTATTCTATTTAACCAAATAACCAAATTAAATATATTATTTTAACTAGATTAAATAAATTAAATAAATTAAATTAGTTAGCTTAATTTAGATAATTAGACTAATTAAATTAGTTATGTTGAATTAATGAGTTAAATTAGATTGATTAGATTATTTAGATTAATTAGATTAGTTTGGTTAACTAGATTATTTAGATTAGTTAAAATAGTTTATTAAATTAACTCCTTAGTACCAAAATTCATTATTCCCCTTAATATCATAATATCCTAAATTCCTATACATTCCTTATATGAATCATATCATACCAACGTGGAGGTTTTTGCTGATTCTTGATTATTACATTTTAACACTTTTGAGAACCTTAAATAAACATTGAATGACATATTTGAACTCCTTATAACTTCATAATTCCACAAGAACTGAAATGAGTACAATCGAATATCTCTAGGTCGATCAGTTAGTTTTTGTCGAAACCCACTAATGGACCTAGAGAGCTCCGATTGAGTCCATTTCAGTTCCTATGAATTTATGAGGTTGTAAGAAGTTCAAATATGCTATCTATTATTTATTATTTCAGATTCTCGGGAGTTGTAAAAATGTAATAAAGATAAATCGACAAAAAAATCCCTATGCGTGGACCTGATATGGAATCATATCAGGCCCAAGTTGAAGTTTCATCGATTCTTTGTTAATACAATGCAACGTTTCCGAGAAGTCAAAATAAATAATGGATATCATATTTAAACTCCTTGAAATATCAAAAATCTATAGAAACTGAAATGAGTGTAATTGGAGATATCTAGGTCAATCTGTGAGTTTTGATTGAAACCACTAAAACCTATATGTCGTGGGTCTGGTATAATTTGCATATCAGACACACTTTATGCCTGCATGTAAAAAAAAAAGAGAGAGGAAAGAGAATAGAAAAAAGTAAATTAAGAGAGAAAAGAGAGGAAAGAGAAAGAAAACTGTAGAAAAAAGATAAAAAAAACTGTCAGAAGGATAAAATAGGAAATATATTTAAAAAAATACATTATTTGGTAAATATGAAAGTAGCAGGCGCCCTTTTATAAATTTAAAATCCTAAATGCGACTTTTGATAAAAAAAAATTATAGTTTTTTTCAGAACGGTACGATAGTTAAGATATAAAAGATTATCATATGAGGTCATATGATCGAAACTAAGTACTTTTGAATATATTCTCTTTTATATTTTGATCACTTGCACTAATGACTAGTAGTCATCCATGATTTACCTTTTCCATATTAACTTAAAAATAGATTGACGGAGACACTGAACGAACGAATTGACTTTTGCCGTATAAGTCCACCCCTTTACATTTTTTTCTTCCTTTGTGCACTCCATTGATCCGAGTAAACAAATGATCGGAGGAAAATTTAAATAAAAGATAAAATTGAAGGGGCAAAGTGCACTTTACGTTAACGATGCCAGAGCCTCCTCAATCAAATATTTAGAGGTAGTATTTTTAGATATTCTTATATCCCAAATCTCCACCAGGGATGAATAGGGGTGGACATAATTCAGTTTAAACCGAAAAAATCGACCGAATCGAATAAAACTAATTTTTTTAGTTCGGTTTTTTTTATTTTCGGCCGGTTTCGATTTAAATTTTTTAAATTTCAGTTTTTCGGTTCGGTTTTCGGTTTTGGCTCCGAAAAAACTAAAAAAATCGAATTGGTCGTATTATACTTAAAATATGATTTTTATATATATTGAGTCATATAAGTGGAATGCGACATTAATCATTTTTAATTTTCTTATTTATCGCTTTATATTTTTACTTTTTATTATGTGATAACAAAATTTTAGTATTACTCTTTTTATATTTTGGTTTTTATTTCAGTTTTAAATTCATAACTATCTTAATAAATTGATAGTTTTTGTTTGTCTCTAAACTAATATTTATAGACACATAAAAACTGTATATAACCGACCGTAAAAATCGGACCGTATTATAAAAAAATCGGACCGAACTGAAATAAAATTTATTTTATTTTGGATTAGAAAATTTTAAAATCGAAATCGAAAAAACCGGATCAAAATGACCGATGCCGACCCAGGAATGGAGATTGGGATAATAAGCAAAAAGTTTTTTTCGATAATTTGTATTTTATTTTTTTCATTTTTTTTGAAATTATTTAATAAGGTGTGGTACATAAATATTTATGAAATATTTAATTGTAAAATTTATAATATTTAAATAATAAAATATTTAATTGATGATATAAATATTTGAAAGAAATATTTATTTTTACCTTATACTCACGTCACGTCGACTTTTTATAATCGGCCCATAGTAAAATGAAGAAAGATAAATCAGTTACTATCCTTTAATACAAATATCGTGGATGGTCTAAGATGTCAAAGGTCTGCTTGTTGAGCAGAGCCATCACCCATGTCCCTGCTCTCCCAGATCTCCCTAACTCTTCTTCTCCTCGTCGCCAAGCTCACGGCCATCGCCGGCGACGTTTCCTTCACCTTCAATGGGTTCGAAGACGGCGGCGCCTTGATCCTCAGTGAGTACGCCGACGTCACCGGCGGCGGCCTCCTCCGGCTGACCAACAACACTGCCCAAGTGACCGGCCACGCTTTCTACCCTTACAAACTTCGATTCAAGAACGCATCTTTTTCCGGCGACGTCTTCTCCTTCTCCACTACCTTCGTGTTCGCCATCACGCCGCTGATCACTAACGTGAGCGGCCACGGCCTCTCCTTCCTCCTCGCCCCCTCGACGGACTTCGCAATGGCCTTGTCCAGCCAGCACCTTGGCCTCTTCCCCGACGACGGCGACTCCGCCGACCACATCGTCGCCGTCGAGCTCGACACCGTCAAGAACTCGGAGTTCGGCGACATCAACGACAACCACGTCGGCGTCGACGTCAACAGCTTGAGATCCGTCGACTCGACGCCAGCGGGATTCACCAAAGATGGGATTTTCCGCAGCCTGCAACTCATCAGCGGCGATCCGATGCAGATTTGGGTGGATTTCGACGGGGAGAGCTCGCAGATCGACATCGCGATTGCCCCTTTACACGAAGCAAAGCCCCGGCGATCTCTCTTGTCCTCTTCGAAGATCAATCTCTCCGCGATAATCCTGGACGAGATGTACGTGGGCTTCGCCTCGTCCACTGGCGCCGCCACGGGATGCCATTACATTCTAGGATGGAGCTTTGCCCTAAATCGAGACGCTCCTCCGATCGATGTCTCTGCTCTCCCCCAACTTCCTCGTCTAAGGCACAAGAACACGACTCTCTTGGCGATTTCTTTGCCCTTGGCCGGAGCTATCCTCTTGCTGCTCGCCGCCGCCGCCGTTTACTTCGCCCTCGAGAGGAGGAAGAAGTTCGCGGAGGTGCTCGAGGACTGGGAGCTGGAGTACGGGCCTCATCGCTTCTCCTACAGAGACCTCTACAGGGCCACAGAGGGCTTCGGCGAGAAGAACCTCCTCGGGATCGGCGGCTTCGGCCGCGTCTACAAGGGCGTGCTCCCGAAATCGAAGCTCGAGATCGCCGTCAAGAAGGTCTCCCACGAATCGAGGCAGGGAATGCGGGAGTTCGTGGCAGAGATCGTGAGCATGGGGCGGCTGCGGCACCGGAACCTGGTGCACCTGCTCGGTTATTGCCGGCGACAGGGCGAGCTCATCTTGGTCTACGATTTCATGGCCAACGGCAGCCTCGACAAGTTCCTCTTCGGCAAGGAGCGGCCTCCGTTGAACTGGTCCCGGCGCCTTCACATCATCAAGGGCGTCGGCGCCGGGCTCCTCTACCTCCACCAAGGCTGGGAGCAGGTGGTGATCCACCGAGACATCAAAGCGGGCAACGTCCTCCTCGACGGCGAATTCAATCCGAAGCTGGGAGATTTCGGATTGGCGAGGCTCTGCGACCACGGCGGCAATCCCCAAACCACCCACATCATGGGCACGCTCGGCTACCTCGCCCCGGAGCTCAGCAAGACCGGCAAGGCCACCACCGTCACTGACGTGTACGCCTTCGGGGCCTTCCTGCTCGAAGTCGCCTGCGGGCAGCGGCCGATGGAGGTGCACGCTCCCGGCGACGTGCCCGGCCTGGTGGACCGCGTGCTCGGGTGCTGGAAGATGAACTCGATCCTGGATGCCTTGGATCAGAGATTGGGGGTTGAGTTCGAGGCGAGGGAGGCGGAGCTGGTGCTCAAGCTCGGCCTCCTCTGCTCGCACCCCGACCCCTCGTGCAGGCCGAGCATGAGGCAGGCGGTGCAGTTCCTGGAGTTCGAGGCTCCGTTTCCGGCCATGTCCGCCGACGGCCTCATGGACAGCAATCTTGCTGCGAGCTCGTACGACTTGTCCTTCGACGATTTCGTCGGTTCTTCTTCGGCGGCGACGAACGCGATGCTCTCGTCGCCTTTCTTTTCCGGGGCCAGATGATAGCTGATTCTTGTTGAATGAATTCTACCGGATTTTTTCTTTATATTTGTATTGTTTTTTTTTTTGACGTTACATGTCTGGGACCCACATGGTTGACGATTAAATGTAAGGAGGGAAATCACAAAGGCTGTAGTTGTGCGAAGCACCATTTTTCCCCTCAGAATAGACCTTACAAACCTGATTGATTTTGAGGTAGACGGTTCTTCACATGTTCGCGATAAATCCGAAAGCGCTACTACATAATCTCGATCGCTTAGAAGCTGACCTCTCGAATCCAAAATTCACATTAAAATAAATATCTGTCTTTGTCCCAATTGAATTTCGAACAATATCAAAATAACCATTTTAACTTTTATTTTTATTTAGTTATTTATTTTTGATAGTAGAGATATCCAACTATTCACACTGACAAATTATATAGGTAATTGATCCGGATATGAAGAGGTGAAAGTAAGCTGACGTTACACGTGGCTGAGGAGATGGCGACCGAAGACTCTTCGGATGCAAGGACCTTAAACTATTTAAGACACAAAGGTTTGGCGCCACCTCAGGCACACAGAGGTCCGATATCAACTCGGGCACACAGAGTTCCGAGACCATTTCGGATACACATATTCCCGAGAACATCTCGGGTAGACAGAGTCCCGAGATCACGTCGGGCGTGTATAATTCCGAGGTCACCTCGGGTAGGCGGAGTAGGCGGAGCCCCAAGACCACCTCGGGCATATGGGGCCCTGAGACCACCTCGGGCAAAAATTAGACTAGAATCTCTTAATCATATCTGAAAAAGTTCACAAGAGAGATATCTTTCCCTCGGGAATTCCGACAAAGATCAAGGGTGATTAGGGGGAGAGATCTTTTTATTAAAGAAATATTTATTACCAATTATAGGGCAATGATTGGGATCCCCACGATTCAAGGGACTAATATTCTCTCTTTGTGACACGTTTGCAAAAGGGAGCGGCAGCGGGCACACGTTCCTAAAGACCAGGTCAGCCCTAATTGTGGGAAAGACGCTCCTATAAAATGAACCTGTAACCCTAGGTGAGGGAGGGGCTCTCTCTTTGATTCTCTAATTTTTCTTACAACTTACGATTACTTCTCTTCCTAACTTGAGTGTTGAAGGGGTTTCCGCCGGAATTCTTCCGGTGAGTTCCTTTAACTCTCGTGTTAATTTCGCAGGGTCTCTCTTTCTCTCGTCATCATCCACCCCCTCTCATTCTTCGGCTGCTTCTTCGACTCCGGCTGTCCACGTAGTTCTTCGCCGGAACAAATTTGGCGTCGTTTGTGGGAAAATCTCAATTTTCACCGGAAAGAGCACAGCGATGACGGACTTGGGGAATCAACCAAATCCACAAATAACCTTGACGAGGGAAGAATTAGACGCTATCATCGCTAATGTTGTATATAATACATTAGATCAAAGGCCAGCAACTGGACCTTTCCCGCAAGGGAACCTGCCTGTGCTGGTGGAAACGCCAAGGGTAGCGGCCTCTATGACGCGTAGGCCCTCAATTTCCCCGCCAGGGGCACCCATGAAGGTCGTACGAGAGCGCCTAGACAAAGAACCCTTGGAAAGGGAACATACTGCCTGTTCAAACACCCTGCGACGGGAAGGAGGACCAGGAAAAGAAGATCCCCAAAAAACATTATTTCCATTGGAAGCCTCACCTTTTACTAAAACATCTTGTAGGATCCTATGCCAAAGCACTTTCAAGGGCCAACCATCGCAATATATGATGGAAAATCAGATCCTGAGGACTTCGTTTGCATGTTCGAGACCGCTGCTTCATTGCATCAATATACTGAGGGCGTGAAGTGTCGAGTATTCTTGAATATCTTATCTGAGGCTACTCAAAGATGGTTCCGAAGGTTACCTTCCGCCTCGATACATTCCTTCGAGGAGATGAAGATCATTTTTCTACAACACTTTGCCAGTAGTAGAAGGTACCAGAAGACCGCTTTGAATCTTTTTGCTCTCAGGCAAAAAGAAAAAGAACCGCTGAAGAGCTTCATCCAGCGATTTACTCAAGTTGCCGAAGAAGTACTGGGTGCCACATCAGAAATCTTAGTTAGCGCCTTTACATAAGGGCTGGTTGAAGGAGTCTTCTTCCGTTCTCTTGTGATGGATCCCCCAACTAATTTTGATGGTTTACTAGGCCGCTCCCTCAAGCATGTCAATGTGGAGGAGGTCCAACAAACCCACCGGAAGGAGCCAGAAGCATACTTATCCCATCTTCTACTCGCCAGGAGAGACGAGAACTGCTGGCACCCGCCAAGAATCCAGATGCTAGGGGTCGGTAGGAGCCATTGGGACAAGGATAGAAAGAAGGTGGAGACGGTGGATGTTGAAGCACCACCAAGAATGGACAAGTATTGCGAATATCATCAAAGCAATACTCATTTCACCGAAGATTGTTTTGCCTTGAAAAATAAAGGTAAAAAGAAGGCGATAGCACAAGCAAGGAGGAAGCCCTACTGGGGGGGGGACGGAGCTGGTTACCATCCGGAGTCATCTATACAAAGCAGGTCTCCTCCATCCCCTCGTCGAGGTCGGTCTCTAGAGAAAGAACAATCCGTAGGCAGGCGAACAAGCAGATACGCTCAGACACCACCTCGAGATCAAGCGGAGGGAGGATCACCCACTCGTGGATCCTCCCCCCGTCGCGACCAGGACAAAGGTAAGGCCCCAGCCAGAGGGACACCCGCATGACATGTTGTGATGATCTCAAGAGGTCCGGCAAACAAGAACTCCAATCGCGCAAGGAAAGCTCCCACCCGGCAACCGGAGAATTATTCCGTGGGAGCTAGCTGGGAAAAGAGACGAGGACCCACCATCTCCTTTGGTCTAGAAGACTTGGAAACAATGGAGGCTCCCCATGAAAATACACTGGTAATCATTGTTTGCATAGCTAACTACGATATTGGACGTGTTTTAGTTGACACAAGTAGCTCGGTCAACATCCTGTATAAAGCGACACTGAATCAAATGCAAGTTCAAGAGGGAGAATTACTGCTAGTATCCGCCCCCCTTGTTTGGTTTCACGGGATACTGTGTTTAGCCGATTGGACAGATCACCCTCTCCCTTTCTATAGGAGACGATACTCTCTCCAGAACGGAAAGGGCTACCTTCCTAGTGGTAGACTCCCTTTCCTCAGACAATGCTATACTATGAATGCCAGCCTTGGGACTATTCCAAGCGATGGTATCCACCTACCATCAAAAAGTCAAATTTCTGGTGAAGGAGTGCATCGGGGAAGCCCTGGGAGACAAGGTCAAGGAAAGAATCAAACCTGTTAGGGGCGTCGGCAAGCTAGAACCACAGTAAAGCAGACCACTATAGTACAAAAGCTAGATAATGGTAGGCATTATCTACTGAAGGAAGGTGACAAGCGATTAAAACATCCTTGGAGAGCTAAGTATTCCCAACCTTATCGGAAGTAATAATTATATATCCCTCCTTATGATTTTAATGTGCACCTTAAGCATAATATTACAGTTTCAGAGGTAGAAGACGTCGGCTCGGAGTGCCTATACGGTATTGAGCTCGGCAAGCTTGGAACCTAACCACTCGGAGGGCCTCAGTAGCCTCAAGCTTAAGTTTCAGAGGTAGAAGATGTCGGCTCGGAGTGCCTATACGTCATCGAGCTCGGCAAGCTCGGAACCTAACCGCTCAGAGGGCTTCAGTAGCCTCAAGCTTAGGTTTCAGAGGTAGAAGACGTCGACTTGGAGTGCCTATACGACATCGAGCTCGGCAAGCTCGGAACCTAACTTCTTGGAGGGCCTCAGTAGCCTCGAGCTTAGGTTTCAGAGGTAGAAGACGTTGGCTCGGAGTGCGTATACGACATCGAGCTCGTCAAGCTCGGAACCTAATGGATCGGAGGGCCTCAGTAGCCTCGAGCTTAGGTTTCAGAGGTAGAAGAGATCGGCTCGGAGTGCCTATACGGCATCGAGCTCGGCAAGCTCGGAACCTAACCGCTCGAAGGGCCTCAGTAGCCTCGAGCTTAGATTTCAGAGGTAGAAGACGTCGGCTTGGAGTGCCTATACGACATCGAGCTTGGCAAGCTCGGAACCTAACTGCTCGGAGGGCCTCAGTAGTCTAGAGCTTAGGTTTCAGAAGTAGAAGACGTCGGCTCGTAGTGCCCATACGACATAGATCTAGGCAAGCTCAGAATCTAACCGTTCAGAGGGCCTCAGCAGCCTCAAGCTTAGGTTCCATGGAAAAGGGACGTTGGCGCCTAGCTGGGGCGCATGGTATTGACTATTATGGTCGTTAAGACATTGTTCTCAAGGAATTGGAAAAAGTTAATTAAAAAAGGATCCTTCTCCTGTGCAAAGCATGCAAACACAGAAAAAAAGTAAACAAAGTCAATCTTATACAACAAATATTTTAAGTGGTAAGGCAGGGATAATATCAGACATGCAAGCTTAGGGACATTCATAGCTCCCGCTCTTCAGGAGTCAAGGTATCCCAAACTTGGGAGGCCGTGATGGGGGAGAGGTCAGCGCCCGGTTTCAAAACCTCGGCTTCTTGTATCACTTTGAGGATCCCATACACACCTTGTTTAAATCGGGGGAGTACTTGTTTGGCTAGCTCATCATTAAACTCCTCCGACTCAAGGAATTCAGCCCTAATATCTTTTTTCTCTCGCTCAAGCTGAGTCACTGCCTCTTTGAACTCTGCAGCAAACTGGAGGGCTTGATCCTGGGCAGATATGGCTTCAGCTTTTAGTTCCATCAGTATCCCGACCCGAGACTTGCTTTGTTCTAGCTCCATGGTAAGATCATCCATTACCACCGCAACTTTGGAAAGTTGGGTGTTAGCTTTGTGATTGGCTTGGTAGAGAGCCTGAATGGCTTCATCATGCACTTGTTACAAAACATCCAATTCAGCTTGTAACCCCCGGTCCCGGGCAAGGAGGTCTTCTTGCTAACTCATAATTTGTTGATTCTGCTCGGCAAGAGATTTACCCTTTTCAGCTAGTATACTCCCCCAGTGCTTGGCGCTACTCAAAAGAGCCTCTATACTTGCCGAATGGTCCAAAACATGAGTTAGCTGCTGGCTCATAGTGGTGGTGACTTCCGCTTGA
>JBAMIE010191460.1:0-24136 GCA_037177295.1 Kaempferia parviflora | reverse complement strand
ACCATAAAGATTGACTAATAAACAATTGTGTACTCTTATTATCATCTTTTGACCAAATGAAATGAAATGATCCCCACCCACAAAAAAAAAAAACGTGGGTTGGTTGCTCAATAAATTTGATACCTTATTAATTTTACTTAATTAGTGGGGCAAATCAATCTTACTTTTAATATTTCATATTTTGTATTGTTTTTTTTAATGGTCCCGAGTTCCAATTAAAGCAACATAGTACAAGTCCTAACATGTAGCTCATTTTACAAATTTAAAGGTGCCAAACTTAATTATAAATATGTTTTTTTTCTTTCAAAAATGAATATTAAAAGAAAGAAATCACAAACCAAAGATGATGGCAACTTTCAAATCATGGTGGCATAACTCTTGAAATATACCATTAATGCTTCATATTTTTCTTTTAAAAAGCGAGCATATTATTTCATAGTATGGGATAGTATAGGAATAAAAGCATGAAATCATAATCTATCATAGCAAAGTCATATTTATTTAAATTATTTGTAATTTAATTTTATTAAGTCTATTCAAAAGCTCTATGCAAAGCTCTACAAAAGTAAACATAATTATTTGAGTGAATGAGGACAATGTATGGTTTCTTTGTCATTTTCAAAAGCAACCTTGTGGGGCTTTAAAATTGATAGAAAAACAACTTGCTTTGTTTTTTCTCATCACAATCAACAAATCTTGGCTCATTTACACGCAACTGATTTTAAATTGTAATTGATGTAGATCTAGGACTAATATTAATCGTTAGACATTTCAATTATTGTTAATATTGACACTTCTTTATTGGATTTGATTTGATCCCTTGTCCCTCTCTAGTTTATTATAACTATATAACAGTGCTACAATTTATTCTATTTTATAATAATCCAAATGAACAACCATAACTTTTCTTCTCAGATATTAAGTATAATCTTTTCTGAATAAAAATCTTGTGAGAGTTATCGTCTACTATATTTCTTTTGTCGGACCTAATCATGAAACCAAGCATTAAGGGGACCAAAGGATTTAGTGGGGAGTACCCATCTATTGTATATACATTAACAGACAATGATAAGTGGAAACATGCTCTTTCACTTGTTCTGGGCTCCTTTAGGTACGACGACACAAACAAAATCAAATCAAGCACAATATTAATTATTAATATTATTTCTTCTATAAATTTGGTTGAATCTCAACAAAAATATCAACTCCTAAATGTTAAAAACATATTGATCTCGTATGCTACTAATAAAGTGATCTAATAAAACAAGCAAATGAAAGTTATTAGTGAATCAAGAGAATAAACTTGTTTAAATAAAGGCACACCAACAGGAAAGAGTCAAATAGGACATAATCAACCAGCAAGGTTTATGAGTGTATGTTCGACAAACCAATCAAATTATGAACAGGAAAAGAGCATGCTAGGTTAAATCATACCCCATCAAACTAAAAGTCTTTGGTACTTTTGCTGCAGAAGGCAGAGCGACAAATAATAAAGATCAATACTCCCATTTCTTCAACTGCATACCATCTGGTGGAGTACCCTCCACTTTCTTTGAACCCACTTCCTTCCAGTTTGTGGACAGCACTGTGCCATTTGATTCAACCTATATTGAGATAGGAGATTGAGTGAGGTTCCTAAATTTGTGGAATGTTCTTTGGATGCATTTAGATTAGCAATAATTGTCCTTTTCTAGGCAAAAGAAGTGTCTCAGAATGACTTACAAACGACTTGCTCATTGCTCGTCGTATGTCCTCATCGGAATCTCGATAAATATCCTGAAAGAATTTGTTCAATGCTGCATCTCCATTTAGTTTTTCATCTTTCTCCTGAAGAAATAATCACAATGAGAGTATGAGACGGTTGACAAAAAGAGGTGCAAGATTTTCTGAAAAGATGAAGCAGTGCATTAGGTCGAATGTCATTTTATACCTCTTTCTTCACTTGTGCTTCAAGTTTATCCCAATCTGTTCTCGATTTTGAGGATGGATAAGATGGTCTGTGTGAGTTTGAAGCTGCAGGTTTTGGGATTTCAGTTAATACTCAGTGTCTCAGTGGCATCCAATACAGGAACAAAAATTTGCAAATTGAGTGTAATTGATACAGACATTGAAGAATTAATCGACGAACTAAAACCCTCATTTCCTCAACTCATCAACAAGATATATTGAACTTGTGGTGCGTAAATACATTATTTTGAAGTGACTGGCTCCACTAGAATTGAACATGGTGCTAGCTAAGTGAAAGATTTGTGCCTCTAAATCATGGTGGGCACAAGGGGTCGCATTGAAATAAGGATGCTCCATGTCTATTATTAGTTCTACATGACAAATACAGTGATCCATTATATCAATGTAACAACAGGATGCCATCTTCTCGAATGACTACTCATTTTGGGATGGAACAAGCAACGACCAAATCCAACAAATGCAAAAAAAGAGAAGCAAAAACAAACAATCAAGCTAGAGAGGTCTCTGATAAAATATTTATACAAATGAGAAACTATAAACCAAATATATGAATGCAAGAATGATTATCTCTCAGTTATTAAATACACAGAATGCTTCGATAAGTGAGCACAAAGAAGAATCAACCGACAAAACCAGCTCGAGATGCAAGATAATCTAGATGGAAATCAACTAGCGACACTTAAGCGAATATCTTATATTAGTACTATTTGAAATCATTAGATGTTCTAGTTTTAACATAGTGATGCATAAAACCTCATAGCCTACCTGGCAGATTTATCTTCTGGGGAACTGTTTTCTTGTCACTGTAGTCTAGCGAAGGCCAAGCAATTGACTCAGCTTTTGAGAGTCGGATTTCAATTTTGGTAGATAAGACTTGATAGCTGCACTTTTCAGGTATGATCTGTACACCCATGTTTCAAAATGCCTTACATAATAGTTTAAAGTACTAGACGAGTAGTACTAAATACTAACTTCATGTGAAATAACTATTATACTGTCAGTGTAGTAGCATAAATGACAAGAACAGAAATACCTTAGCAAATAAACGAGGTTGAAAATGATACTGTTCTTCCCCAGGTATATCTATCATAACACTCAACTGCACCATGACAGTATAAATGCATAATCATGTCAACCACTATCATATTTGGAGCTAGGTTCAATCATAACTTAAGACAGGTAAACTTTGAACAGTAGCAAAGGAAAAAATATCACAAAGAAGAGCATACTATTTGTTCCCCAAATTCAACTGAAACACTTGTAGCAGGAACGCCCTTAGCAAAAATGGTCAACACTACATCCATTGGCGCATTATAGAAGTCATACCTGCATTCCGGTAGATGTCAAAAAAATATATGACAAGAAATAAAAAGAATATTGGATCCAGTTCAAGATTCAGTTGTGATGATAATGCTACATCACCTATGAACATATAGTCAACCAATGAACAGATAATAAATACCAACCTATGCTTGGGTTGTTCAACTTATTTAGGAACTATAGTCAATACACAAACACATAGTAAATGCCCTCAATAATCAGACAGAGAATTAGTACATTAAAGGTATGCAATTTACATATCAAATTCATAACTGAAACATCTAAAATAGTAATGTCTAATCATGATCTGCTTCTGCATTCGCAAAGTGGGCACAAAGAAAGTATAGTTGAAGGCTTAGGAAACAAATTTCACAAACCAAAACATACTATTCTGCCAATTCAACAAGTCATATATAGTCTTTTTAATTTGGGCAACAAAATTACTCCCTTGAATAACATATTCCTAAACACATAATAGCTAAATGCAATCTCTTGATACACCGCATGTGCCAGAATTGTAAGAATGTTGGTCAAAATTAATCACCCAAATGATTAAGTTGTAGGAAGCAGGCATAGAATGCCTCTAAGAAGCATTTATGTGAATAATTTTCATAATGTAGAAGATGCATCAGCATATATGATTTTTAACACTGATGTCATAACTTCAAACTTACCTGTATTTTGGCTTCTTAGTTGCTTCCTTGGTCTGATTTGATGAATCAGGTGTAGAATTAGAGTTATTGCCAAAGTCGGTAGCTGGATTGGATGAAGAGAATGAACTTTGTGAAACATTTTTTGTTTCTTCCTTTGATACACCATGGGTCTCTTCTACATATAGGATAAACCCAAAGGAAGATTCAGAACTAAATATTTATATTAATAAAGCTAACAGATAAATACTGTACTCCAATGCAGAATTGACAATCAACGTTTTATCTTCAACCAAAAAAAGAATGATGCCGCTAGATAAATTTTAGTTAGATTCAATTTGATGGAAGTTTTAAAATGTCCAGAGTTCCAACACAAGGTGCTGCGACTTATAGATGGAATACACAATACTCCCATTGATAAAACACAACAGAAAGCCAGGATGGATTACTTGTTAGCAATTGATCATTGCAGAATGTGACAGGAGATCATTCCATCTGGTAAGTGAATTAAGCTATGAGGAGACATATACCTGCAATGCAGTCATCACATTCTTTGATTAATTTGGTGAATCTTGAATCTCCCGATGCCAATTGAAGACCTGCTTCGAGAGCTGCCTTTGCAGT
The DNA here is from genome assembly GCA_037177295.1 of Kaempferia parviflora. NCBI lineage: Eukaryota > Viridiplantae > Streptophyta > Magnoliopsida > Zingiberales > Zingiberaceae > Kaempferia > Kaempferia parviflora. The sequence continues at coordinate 19,574 of JBAMIE010191460.1, read as the reverse complement.
TTGATATTCTTCAAGCTTCATACAAGCAATACTGTAAAAGGCAGATCACATCATTATCAGATTGTTTAGGGGAAAAGATAGGATGCCTTAGATACAACTTAATGGGCAATAAAATTTGAATGAGCTGCATGTGGATAGAAATCTGCTTCTAAAGAAACTAAATAGGGTTTCAAATTTGATTTCATGACTACTTATCTGAAAATTTTAAGCTATTAGACAAGGTGACAGACATTGTTTTTATATTATTAGCACTTCCATGAGGGTATCCTCCATAAACTAGATTCAACTAACACAAGTTCTATGAGCATATCACCTTAAGAGGAACATACCAAATTTATTTATCTTGCACTGGCGATCTTGGTGACTTCATCATGTATCAGGCTCATTTCATTTAGAACTAGTGAGATTGATCTTAGATCTTCTATTTCCTATTCTGCTACCATATTTAATTTGATTAATGATCAATTATCCCAAAAGGCCTTAATCTGTGATGTCATATTATTAACAAAGTAACAAATAAAATGACATTCAAAAGCTGAAAAATACTGAGGAAACAGTAGATTCGATATTGCATATGGATATATATTTAATAAAGAGCTTGCAGGTGTTCATCATTCTCAAATTATAATTATAATACTAGTCATCTAGAGCAGAAACCTATCTTTCTATTTGATAGCCAAATCTTAACCAATAATATGGCTAAATGAAATACCCCAATATGTGCGCAAAAATATCTACTTGATAATATTGCAGAAGAAGGAATGTTGACTGGAACTAATGACATGTATTTTGGTACCATGGCTGAGTAGATTGGCCTTTTAGGTAATTGGAACTATTAATAATCCAAATTTAGGCTATAAACAAGTGGATCACTAGATGGTCATCTACTTGCGAGAAATCACAAAAAATATGGCATACATCCCCAAGAAAGTGAAAATTATAGCTTTGAACAACAAACAAACAAAAAGAACATAACATCCACAAGCATCTTCAACTAACCCCTTGCGCATATAAGCTTTAGGAATTGACGGATCAAGCTCTATTGCCTTATTGGCGTCTGCAACAGCTTCTGCAAAATTATAAGTCACATGTGAAGTTAATAGAATCCTCAGCCAATTTAAAAAGGCTGAAATTGTTGTTAATTAAGCTTGACTCTGCCAAAAAAAAAAAAAAAAATGATGAAAAAAAAAAAAAACAAAAAACACTTATGGTCACTTCATTAGTCGATGATAGTGTTTCATGCCAACCCAGACAGACTAGTTCATACTGTATTACTGCTTCTTAAAGTCCTAAAGTAGAAATCCTATTCAAGAACAGCATAAATACTTCCAAGACGTAAATACGTATCAGGATTAACTTTACTATCCACGGAAACCGCTGCACTAATCCATGGGGCGAAAGTCAACCCCCAAAGAAGATTAACTCCCTAAAATAGTTTTCGGTGGAAGCCACTCATGCTTACCAAATCCTCAATTACGTCCCAAAAAAAATATATAGATTGCTACCTAAACACAGTATATGAGAAAATCACGCACTTCAAAATCGATCGATTAATGAACGCCACAGGGCAGGCACCAAACTCATCTGCAAAACCAAACACCCAAACCAAGGCGAGCGGTCCCGGGGCGACGGGTCATACCGGTGAAGTTTTCGACTTTGAGGTTTGCCTGAGCGCGGTCGGCGAAGAGGTCGGCGTTGCGCGGCTCCAGATTCAGCGCCTGCGTGTAGAGATCAAGGGCGAGCTCGAAGTTGTCGTCGACGAAAGCGTCCTTCGCCTTCTTCTTCAGATCCATCGCCATTACGGTGAAAGAGCGAGCGAGCGCGAGAGAGCACGATCTCGAACAGATCCAGGAATACCTCGCCGCAGAGAAGGCTAGTACAGAATATTTATACAAAGAAAGGAATTCTAGAGGCTTCCTCCAGAAAACGACGACGACCAAGACTCGGCATTTTTTTTTTAAATAAAAATAAAGCGGGACAAAATTAATCGAAACAGATCGGATAACACTTGCGGATCCCGACCAAGTCGTGATCTCAAACGTTAAATTTGTCAACGATGATCCGATGCCGTCCGACAAGGGAAGAGTCAGGCTTTGGATACTCCCAAAGTTGGAGCAGATCCTCCCCGGTGCCAATCATCTTCGCTTCCCCATTATTGCGAATAAAGAAAACTTAATTAATAACTCCATAATCTTTTCCTTACAATTTCCAATTTTTTCTTTAAAATTTTGCAAATATGCCGTAATGTTTATTTATTTATTATTTTCCTCTGAGGTCATTTTTAATATTAAATATATCATCCATTTGTATTTCCATCTATGCTTTCTTAAATGTTTACTTTGTTGTTTAGTTTACTCAAGCAAGGAGACAAAAGGCAAAATTCTTAGCTTCAATGCTGCGCAAAATAAAAAGGAACCAAAACAACTATGCTGGATCTTCACTTTCAGTAAACGGATCGAATCAACTCTAGCAAACAAACAAAAAGAAAAAGAAAAAAAAAATCTTGTCTGTTTATGAACTAATTCTGATTAGGAGATAAGTCTTGTTATTAATGAACACAGAAGCATTCCAGTAAACAGGAGATGGTAACAAGTTAATTTAGAGATCATAACAGAAGTTTCATTTTAAATAGCATTACAAGCATTACAGTAAACAGGAGTGCTAACAACAAAAGCATCAAGCAAACCTCTTAACAAATCAAATCTTATTTGCTTTGATAAGCAAATACAATTTACCATAACCACTATCGACATGGACGAAAAACCTAGTCTTCTTCTTGTTTTGATGACGACGAGTTTTGCGATCTAAGCTCATTTCCATTTTGGCAACAGTGTTCATAAGTAGGTGCAAGCTCTTTGAGCAAACTTAATAGGCTTGTTTTTGCTTGAATCAACAACAAGCGGGCATGAAATGTGCCTGTTGTGTTTCACCCGAACCAACTTCCCGATCACGTATCCACGCGATATGATGTCAAAGTCCAACGTTAAGGGTACTGCCCCACCGGTGCTGGACAAAGACATGGCTGCTCCTGCACCATACAGTGGGACCTTTTCGCCGTGTAATATGACTGTGATAGTCCTACGGCTCTTTCTAGGCTGGTAATACTTCTGTAACTGCAATGTGGGAGAAAACAGGACAATTAGCTCCTCCAAGAACCATAGTTGTTCTAGTTAAACTTCCCAGCACTTTTAGGATATCCTTTCGGTACTGAAATAGATACAACTACTAGAGTGTAAAGAAATATGCATAGACTACGAGTAGCCAATCGCTGAAGGTAAGAATCAGTTTGACTCACCTTCAGAATACTATCTATAGTTATAAGAAACAAAATGTAATCTGTAATCACCCAAGACAGTTGCAGAACTCCACTATAAGATCGTATAGTGTTATTTCAAATATTGTCATCTCAAGAATCTAATGATCAATTACCATCACGTATCAAACTCACCTCTCCAGTAGCAACTGTGATTTCCGAAAACATTAGACGAATTGGGCTTGAAGTAACATGAATGCCAAACATAGCAGCAGTGTTGTACACACTCATCTTAACTGAACAATTGAGTGTGACCATCTTAGTTGGGACACCGGTTTCATCAGTACCCTCCCCGGCATAAAAGTCATCCATCAATAAGCTCTGAGATAAGAGTGTTGGTTAGATAATGCCGTAGGCTCAAACTTGCATCAGACAAAAGTCTAGCAGGCACACATAACAATTGAAACTTAAACAACCGACAGATACCAAGAAGTGTTCTCTTAAATAGGACGTCAAGCACAATGTCATTGGAGAGAAAGATAAAACAATGAGATTCCTTTGCTAATATAAAGTTAAGTATCATTGAGTAAATTCATACATTCCGACAACAACTAAATAACTTGCATCTTTTAGTCAATGAGAAATAAGTTTTAATAACAGAAACCATCAATAAAGTGAACTTTTTTGTTTTCATAATAGGACATCATCAAGCTTCATCATCAAGCTAAAAGTGAATATTCTGTAAGTGCCAATTGATATCGATCCCTCCAACTAAGAGGCAAACTGATGACTGATGTAAGCTTGTCCTTAGGAGTATCAGGTCTTATATTTGCTTTTAGGTGAGACTACCATGATTTCCTAAACTAAAGCAAAGGGAAAAGTTCATCAACTGAAGCTGAAAGCTTATTCACTTGGTAACCTTCAACAAGTAACAAATGTACAATGCAATCTAAAATAAACTACTCTAATAAACAGAAAGAGAAAGAGGATTGAATTGTGAATGACAAATTTCAGATGAAGACAGTATTAATGTTATACTATTAAGCAAGTAGATACCTTGACAACGACGTCTGGTTTATAAGGCCGCGCTGCTCCCCAAATAATAAGAGAGAAGAGGGTAAAGAGCAGGACGAAGCTTACAAACCCTAGAATGATCTGACAACGGCGCGACAACCCCTTGTCGTCATCAAGATCATCGTAGGACCCTTCTTCTTGAATTACATTGCACTCCGGCCATCCCTTATCATTCACCCTCTTCCTGTACCCCTTCAGGCCCGAGGAGGACCGGAACGGTCCGGAGAAACGGCTCGCCGACGAGGTCCGCGAGTGACGCCCGAAGGAAGGGTGCGAGGGCGACTCCATGGGGCTGTTGAAGACAGGGGTCGCCTGCATCGTCGACTTGTCGCCATCATGAGAGTCCCGCGACGGGCTCTGCACGTAGTAGGCCTGCCTCTTCGGCGACCGAGGCGGCGACGATGGGGCCAAGCTGGTAACGTCGGATTCCGACTTGGCGTGCAACATCTCGATTGAAACAATTACTCCACAAAAGATTCAAACTTTTAGCAGGAACCAACGAGCTGAACGTATAGAACGAGAAATCAGGAGACGTGGATTTCTCGCGCCATTTCAGCAATTACTCCGCCCAAAGATTCAAGCTTTGCTTACGAGCTATCTACACCAGGAACCGAGGATGGAAATAGAGCGAGAATTCACTTCACACCTAAAGAAGGCCAGAGCTCAGCCGACGAGCGGAGGTGAACCGTGAGACTGAAAGTCCACCTGCCATCGGATCTGCTGCTCATTCCCAGATAAATATTACCGAATTTTCGAAGCTACAATAGTCGTAAATCAGCAATTAACCAATAAAAAGCCGACACGCCATCAATTCATCCTGGGTGCTGTTCTGGCACCGTAGTCGATTTATGGAGCACGCAGTGGTTAAGAATAATACCGGGAGTTGAAATTCGCAGTGTCGGCAGAATGCGACTGACATTGCTTTATTGTGTTCACCAAATATTTGGTTTCTTTTTTCTTATCGTTTAATGGAGATTGGTGATTCTACATTAATTTAGTCGGAGCAAGTAGGATGTAGAGTCTGTTGGATTTTGGTTTGCATAGATAGACATTTCACCAACCGAGTTCAGACAACTAGGCAGTGAGCATGACAGGCTACCTTGCATGAAACATACTACGCTGCACGCTGCAACAAGAAAATAACTAAACAATCTAACCACCATTCACCATGAATTGCCAGTTACTTTCTTACTATGAAAATGGGAATCAAAGTCTTCACTGACAGAACTTTCAGCTGGAGTTCATTGTTTGAAGGAAAGATAAGCAAGAAAACCGCCAGAAGCGTTTGCATGCCGAGCTGGTTACTCACAGGAACTGTCATAAAGGCATTGAGATTCCTGCCCAAGTTGAAATGCAGTAAGCATATGTGTGCTCAGCTAAATTACAATGCAGACACGTGAAATGAAGGAAAGTTACTCTTTAATTATCTTCGACGATCATTACAGTGTAATCTTATAACAAAGCAATGACGTGCATGGTATTTCAGATCAGGTTGTGTTGTTTTTGCAAGGCGTATCAAGGATGAATTTTTCTCAGTAAAGAAAGCAGGGAAAACATGAAGCAAATTGTTAGCTTTGATAGATTTTCTATAAAGCATCTCTGCTGAAGTATCCAACAAGCATATGCATGCAATCACCACATTCCCTGAAGTACAAGATTGATAGGTAATTTGTTTAAGCTACGGAGACAAAGAGAAGAAGACCGAGAAAGAATGTACCTTGTGGAACCAAACCCCATCGTTGAGAATCCGCCGCAAGAACCGATTGCAGACGAGCGGTAGCAATCGCGCTGTGGAGAGGAAGCATCGACATCAAGCAACTCGAACTCGCCGGTAATCTTCGCTACCGGTAGGGACGGAATCAAAATCCCTACTTGTTGGAAATTCTACGAGAAACCTCGATCTACGACGAGTCGACGACAAGCAAAAATCACGCACCTTGAAATGCAGGAACTGCGGCGCCTCAACGGAGCGAGTTGATTCGCTGACGGAGATGCCCCCAACTCAGTGATCACGTTTTTCCTTACCCTGAGCATTGCCGAAATCGCCCAGGTCGAAACCCTAGAGCGCACCGTGGGAGACAAAGCCGCCATCTCGACAACACAGTGCTCTGCAACGTAGGGAAAGACCATTCGCGTCGGACTTTACCAGTCCGCGAAATAGAATAGGGACCGTTGAATTGATTGATGATGCCCGTAATTGACGGACGAGATGTTTACTAGATTCGACGATTCTGCCATATAGCGGACTCGTATTTCTCGCCCAGTTCGTTCCTCTTTCCCCTGCTGCGGGAACATTTTCGATCTGCCCTTCTCCGGTTGGAAATTCTACTACTCGAAGGTATTATAAAACTTCCATTTTCTTCAATTCGCGAGCAGCATTACGTTTTTAAACTAATTGATTGAGCAATCGAATTCACCCTGGTAATTTCGTGCCCATTTCTTCAATGGATCCCTTTTTTCTCCCAAAATTTCTCGACTTTCTGCCTGTAAATTAGGATCTGATTGTGATGTGTTGAACGAAGAAACAATTTCTTCTCTCTCTCTCTTTTGGAGCAATGACAAATTTGCCTGCAATTTAGATCATTAGGGCATGAAAAGTGGGTGTAGAGATAGTGAATTCTTGTAGGAATATGCATAGTGTCTAGGTGGGGTTCGAGGTGATCAAATATTGATTGAAATGATCAATTATTGCTAGATTTTTTTTTTTCGTGAGCATCCATTTAGAAGTCATACTGCGATATTAGGATGGGAATTAGTTAAACAATGCTGAATACTTTTCTTGCATGTTTTCATTCACTCTGTCAATTTCATGGTATGTGAACATTGAGAGCAATTATAGAGTTGAATTTGAGTTGTTGGTGGTGTCAGATATCTTGGCCGGGTACGATCATGAATATTTCGATGCATGTCAATAATTACTTGTAGTCATTTGATTTTGTCATCAGAAATTCTTAATTTAAGCAATATGCAGCTGGTTGCCTTGTTCTGGTTCTGTTGGTTTTGAGTCTCCAGGAAACCAAATATCATGCAGGTTAGCAGTTATCCTCTTGCTACTGTTTCATTATTCATCTTGTTGTCATGCTTGTAGTTACAGTTAACGACCGATGTCAATATCATAAGTTTTTGGTTCTTATGAAGTTTCAAACGGATGCAGCCTTACGATTACATAAAATTGTTAAGGCTGAAGATGTGAGTAAATCCACTTTTTAGGCACCAGAAGACATTTACATCATGTAAGGTCAAAAAGAAAAAAAAGAGAGTAAATAATAGAAGGTTGAGAAGAAATTTAATATGCTAAGATTTGTAACAATAGATGGATGCATGAACAGCCACCTTTTCTGTTCTGAAGAAAGCAATTACTTTCCTGTTTCCTTATAAAAACTAAACTTAAAAAAGAACTCTTAACACACTAATAATTGCATCTGGTTTAGGGCTTCTGAGTATGATGTTCTTTTCTTTTATGGAAAAAGTTAAAAAACTGAAGGAAGTGCCACAGTGTTATCAATGTAAAGATAGTGGTAACCCAATAGGTAAGTTCAGAGAAAGGGGTTAGTAACTTAGTAGTCTAATATTGTGTACATGCCTCAAACTATTAACTGAAGTGGTGGTAGGTAATGAAAGACATTATAAACTAGCCAGATGAATCATGTCTACACGATTGGTTGAAGTGCTGATGTCGATGGTTTGTCCATTAATATACAATTGTATGACGGCACTCATCTCCATTCTCTAAAAACATAGGTCCATTTGAGAAGCGCATCTACACGGGATCAGTGTTGCTAAAATAGCAGTTTCGTTGCCTCTAGTTTTCAGAGACATATTCAACTTGACTCATGAACCTAGATCTAGCAAGATAAACAGATATATCTTATGTCATGCATGCGTAGTCAATCATGGAAGATGATCAAGTTAAGGATTTAGCATCTTATTGTGCGGATGACATCAAAGTAGGACGGGATGCATCCGACAACAGTAACTAGGTGCCATAGGAGACCATGCACGCACAATTGGCTGAAGGTACCATGACTAAGATTGTGCTCTGAGTGATGAAATCTCCACGTTGATAAATCTAAGTTTCAGTCCATACATAATTTAGGATTCTTATTCATATCTAATGGATCTCTAGTCTCCAGATTTGGATTTTGTTTATTTTACTTTTTTCGGTAATCCACAGGCACCAAGAGCTAGGCTTTTCAAGGAGTACAAAGAGGTTCAGAGAGAAAAAGCAGCTGACCCAGACATTCAATTGGTATGTGATGATTCTAACATTTACAAGTGGACTGCTCTAATTAAGGTAAGCATACAATGGAAAATCCTGTACTTCACTGTTAGCTTTTGAGCACTAAATTTGTTGCTTTTCCCTGCATACAGGGACCTTCAGAAACTCCATACGAAGCCGGTGTGTTTCAGCTTGCAATTGCTATTCCAGAGCAGTACCCTTTGTTACCTCCACAAGTTCGATTCCTAACAAAAATCTTTCACCCGAATGTGCATTTCAAGGTGAGCACTAAATTTTTTGTACATGTGTTAAGTGTGTAATAATCAATTCTTGAAATTGTGCAGATGTCTGTTATTTTACTGTGATTCTGAGCCTCATGCGTCTTATATCTATCAATTGTGTAATCCCTTAATTCTGCAAAAAAAATTTCAGTACAATTCGATCACATAAGTGACAGACTTTCAAATTAAATCCTGGCTAAGGTGGAAGCTTCATAGAGGTCCTTTATAGTGTGCTTACTGAAGCATGTAACATACTCCATATATATACACTTTCAGCATTCTTCTGATGCTCAAGTATGGTCCCAATCATTTTCTTCTTTATCATCACATAAAAATTAAATTTTCATAAGAGACAAGTAAAATTTTGTATGTGCAGTAGATTAGTAGGGTTTTAATGGAAATTTTATAATGGATTGTTTCTTTCTTCTAAATTGGCACAAGCTCACCTGATGGTTACATCTGTCTAGCATGTTTAGACAAAGATTAAAATTGCATTTGACCTTGGGAGTTAGACGAAGGTGGATGATTTTGATTGTTCTTTTTGCATAAGATGTCATTGCAATCATGGCTAGTTCCTTTGAAATATTTGAAATTCTGGTATTATTTTGTTGCTTAGACTGGGGAGATTTGCCTCGACATCTTGAAGAATGCTTAGAGCCCTGCATGGACTCTACAATCTGTTTCCCGAGCCATAATTGCTTTAATGGCCCATCCAGAGCCTGATAGCCCTCTCAATTGTGATTCAGGTTTGTCGAGCTAATTAAATGCTCAATATCTCAAGGCCATATTGTTTACATCAAGTATATCTCTTCAAAAAATGAATAAATGTGGAACACTATTATCATATCCTTGCATTGCATCATATTTTTACCTTGTGTATAGGAAATCTCCTGCGGTCCGGTGATATAAGGGGCTATGGTTCGATGGCAAGAATGTACACTAGACTCGCTGCTGCTCCAAAAAAGGGCTAAGCATCAACTGTGTCATTCAAAACTTCTTAGACCCTCACATATAATATGTAGTGTGATTGTAGTATGAAATTCTTAATATTGATGGCTATTATAGTTCTTGATCTTAACCTGTTGGCATATAATACGCTGAGTGATTGTAGTATGAACTGTAATATTGATTACTGTTATAGTTCATGATCCTTGGCCTGTTAATTAAACGTCTGGTTTTGTGCTTCCAACTACCTCACCATTTGACTCTTCCCCTCGCCATCACTTGCTAAAAGAAGGGTGGTGGTGGTGAAACAAAGACAAGAAAACAAGCAACGGTTTCGAGTGTCGTCTGTAGATGTCAGTCTCATCGACAGGAAGTTCATTATAGTATAATGACTTTGTATCGTGCTCTGTTTGAAGTTTTTCAGTGAATAGCCTTGCCATTAGTAGTTTTGGAAATGAGTTAACAGCAGAGAATTGCCTGTAAAGCTAATGATACCTCAACTAATTGTGTTTTTGGAACAATTTTAATTCTGCAAATTGCCATGTAGGAAAGTTTCTGAAATACTCAAATTACGTATTATAATTTTAAAATTACCAAATTACATATCTAATATTCATTTTGTTGCTTCGCTCAATTGATTTTGGATTCGGACATAATTTTTCTTTTAATGATTAAAAAATATGATTAGTGTTCGAAAAATTAATGCTCTCAATATAGTATATCCGAAATTAAATAATAGACTTAGAGAACTTATATGAAACTAAGTAGTATATATTCATCTAGTTCTTTTAATTATATTCATACATTTAAACATCAATTTAATACACCATATTATGAGCAATATTTTTTTATCATCAAAGATTTTTTAATTGTGTAAAAAAAAATTATGTCCGAATCTAACAATCGATTCGGTGAATGAGCGAAAAAATAAAATGAATATTTGATACATAATTTGATAATTTTAAAACTAAGATATGTGATATAATTATTTTAAAAACTTTCCTAAGTAGTTCGGTAATTTAAGTTTTGTGGGATAACATGATACCGCGACACGGGAAGGAGTCCAAATATGAGGATAAACTGACAATTGGTTAACTCTGATTTCCTCGAGGAACTTTGTTGAGCCCTTACTATTAGTTAGTTCTGTTATAAAGTTGGGAGCTGCTTCGATTGACTGGCGACTCATCTTCTAGTCCCAATGTACATGTCAAAATTCCTCTATGAAGTCACTGCTCTCTAAATGATAAACTGATCGCAAAAAAATACACAATTGTTTCTTGAAAACATGAAGAAGAATAAAAAGCAAGAAACAACATTCAAACAATTTGATACAACGTACATTCGAGACAAAAAATCTACACCTCTCAACTTGGAATAAATCCTTCATCCTCTTACCCCTTGTGCTGTTCATTGAATAATAGAACATATATGATGAAGTACAAAAATACGCTATGACTGGTGTCTAACATGGAAATTTTCTGACCAGGTAACTAGTGTTCCATATTCAAGGAGTTAGACAAAATCTTGGCTCGTAAAATTTCAAGGTGCTGATTTTCGTCGCACAACAAGATCCTCAGCCGAGTAATAATCTGCAATTAGCCGGTACACATAAGATGGACTATGTCCTCCCCTGTAGCAACAAGAGTTGTCAGCATAATGAACCAGTAAGCATCGCTATGAAAATAAAAACATGGGTAATTCACAAGCACCTAACATGAGCATTTTTATCAACGGAAGGAATAAATACAACATATATTGTCGACAATTTTTTGCAACCTTATTCATGGGAATGCATCCCGATTAAGATGTCTTCAGTAGGTTGATTGAATGTTGGCATATTTCTTTGATATGGTGTACAATTTTGACTACCATGTTCCATCAATTTTGCTTCCTGCTTGTGTTTTTATCATTTTATTTTTAACTGATGTATCATTGAATGAAGCTGATTGTCTGATGATAAAAACAATCATAATCACAATTGACATCTCCGTGAAAAAAGGCTAATAAATTTTGCTTACTGAAAACTTGATTTCCATAATCCAGAAAAAACATATTCGATGAAATCATTAAAGGGAATGTGCAGATGTTTCATTATTCCATTATACTAATATTAATAACATCAAGTTAAAAAATATGACAGTTGGTCAGAAGATATTTAGCTATAAATATGCATCAAAGAAAGAACAAATTGGCAAACAGGAGAATGCTTGATAAAAGGATACAAGGAGCTTACATATCAGTGATGAAAAGGCTGACGAGCTTTGGTGCGACATAGTCAAATGCAGGATTTTCAACACGAATAGGAGGAGAATCCCCTAACTGACCATAATCCATGCAGTCTGAAAACTCTCCAAAATCCAGCAATTCAGATGGGCATTTAAAATCATTCAACAAAAGCTCTGGATTATGAGGATACAATGGACACAACTGCCACAGCAAAACAACAAAAAAATGTAACTCATCCCGAATTCACAGCAAATATGCAAACGAAAAAAGATGAATAGAAGAAGGGAGGATAATAATATCTCAAACAAACAATAAATTGCAGCACAAATAGATCCCACAAGAAGCAGTTTCTGCAAGTCATATCAGGTAGAACTTCAATTGTCCTCCCATAAACGTTGTTGATACATGGAAATCCAGGTAGAAATAAATTAAGGGAGTTGATCACAAACATTTTGGACTGCATGAAGAGTTCATTCCCTTGGTCAAAAATTTATGATGAAGAACCAGGTAAGGAATCAAAGGTAAAAATTTCATGCAGATACTCCAGTAAAAACACACTTCCATTTGTATTTAGTTGGAGGAAAATATGGATGGAACGAAAGAGAAAAATAAAAAAGATGTGGTGGGTAAGTCCAAAGATCTTGCCAACCATTCCACAAAGTACCAGTCGCTGATTGATTAGCAAATGCAAAATAGTTGATGGAAAGAGAAAGGGAAATTTTAAAATAATTTTTTTTTCAAAAAAAAAAAGAACTAGTGGGGTAAGTCTAAGGGGATTGTTATCTGGTCCACAAAATGACCCATCACTGATTGATTAGCAAATGCCAAATGGTAAATCTTGATCTCAATTCTTTTGGAATTCAGCTCATATAGAATGGAACTTAAAAACTGGCTTGAGATGAAATAATACCATCCTCACTTCCTTTCTGTCTAGTACACATTTTTCTCCAAATTAAACAGTGAAATAAGTTGTTTCCTTTCCTTTTTCTGTCCAACTCAAATTTCATCTCTAATTTCTTCTCAAATTAAAAAGATTGTAGAGAAAATATGTATGCACATTCTCTAGTATAATTCCCATGCACTTACATTTGTCAATATAAATATGTTCATCACACATTTCTTACTAAAAACAAAAAGGAAGCATGAGAATCACTTCTTCAGAAAAGAAGACACCAAGGTTAAGTGTCTATATGGGTAGAATGCATCAAAAAAGTTAACCAGATTATTTTGACCTTATGGCTACCAGCAAGGACGACGAATGGGACAGCGTGTCTTTGAGCAGCAAGAGCGACCATATTTATGCCGACAGGTGCAATAACTCCACCATTTGCCATTATTGCATGAGCTCCAACTATCACCTACATAGTATAGTTGGTGTTATAGATGAAAAACATTTCTCCAACAACAGTTTTCGTCTATGTATTACCATGTTTACACGTGATATCATGGCAAAAACAGCAGAATCAGTTATAACAGTGGTCTGCAATCCTTTTCCGACCAGCTCTTTAGCAAGAACATGCCCCTGATACCTGAGTGATAATCATAGAAATAAAAGTTAAAGCCAAAACACGAATGTAGAACAATTTCTATAAATTGTCTCAAAGCATAGCACATAGTAGCGAACAAGGTCTGCTAACCTTGGAGCACCCTCAGCAACAAATACACGAAAAGACCTTTTTTTCTCATTAGCTGCAAAAAGAAATTCCTTGACTGTTCTTGAACGCCCTAGAGTTAGTATTACCTCACTGACAAGAGTAAAAATTCACAGTGATTACTTCAAAACTACATTTGCATCAATGCAGAGAAATTGACAATATTCTCCTACAGATTATAGATTATAGTAGGGAACAAGGCAGCCAACTGTGAGTGGGACGCAATGGCTTGTTGTTGTAACATTAAATTATTACATACAGTTTGTATAAAGACATTGAAGGCACCATACATGAATAACCAGCATCATGAAAATAAATAGAAACAAGTGTACTCAATAACCATACATTAAATTATTACTTTTTGCTCTTACCCTTTGCCAGGTGGACACTAGTGTAGGAATTAACACTTTATTTCATATCACCACATTGTGTTTTAACCACCTTGTCTGAAGATAACCGTGTAGTCCTCAAGCTTGGTGCTCTAATCACATATGTTGATTTTCTTCCATTAACTCCGTTGCATAGCTAGTTAGCATGTAATTAATTTTATTTGGTTGTTTGATGTCAGTGAATTTATGCCTTATCATAAATGAAAATTCACATGCTAGTTTCCTAATTATGGCGAGAATCTAATAAATTAGTGATATCTAAGAAAATAATATTTAAGAGCAAAAATTCAATGATTGTGTCATAAGATAATACTTTTGATGAATATGCTCCACAGCTTGTGCTGAAATTAATTCATGACAGGTATCAATCTCTTGGATCAGTTCATTAATAGCCTCGATCACATCATGCTTCAATTTTTTGTTCCTCGAGCTACTCTCTGCTGCTGAAGAAGAAGAAAAGCATATCAAATAGTATTAATAACATCAGTGTATGGATAGTGAGAAAAGATTTCATAATAAATGCAGCATTGTAAGCTTACATATCTAGCAAAATAACTTGATATCTACTTTACCATATCATCTGATGCCACAGGAAGGATGGCATAATCTAAATTGTTTGTTAGAAGAAGATAATGGTAAAATATGAGAATAATACATTTGCTTTTTCCTTCAGAATCTCCCCCAGAAGAAGGAGGATTAGGAGCTGTGGCAGAATCAGGGATATCTTCAAGGAGGGTTTGCAGAGAAGGAGCACGAAGGGTGCTTCTAGCAGCCGCAGCAACAGCTGCAGCAGATAATCCCATGCGATTTTCATGTTCAGTCTCATCATCATCGCTACCTAAGGCCAATTCTTCCACTGCAGACATTGCTGAAGAAACATTTTCTTCTCTTATCATATGGAGAACACGCCTCACAATGTTGCCAACAGCAAGCTCTGTGCAACCACATCAACTATGAACCATCATTTCTTTTAAAGATAAAAATCACAAATGAATATAAAAATATGCAAAATTATCTTCTAACATCAAACAAGGGATACCAAGTGTATGAACATTGCATCGTCTGTAACAGACTTTAGGATGGTATAACGACAATGAACAACAACCAAACATCTATCCTACTAAGTAGAGTCAACTATTTAGGATGATATAGACATTAAAATTTAATATAGGAATGATGATACAAATTTTCAAATACATATAATGGTGATTTTGTAACCCATAAATAAAAGGAAACATTAGTAAAGATTTTTCACAATGGTTGGAAGGCACTATGGACAGTGTGGCTAGAAATCTTTTGAAATATACCAGTAAATATAGCAGCAAACAAAGTCCCATGCCTTTGGAGAAAGGTACCAACACATCCTCATGCCAAAATGAGTGCTAGACATTGCTTCTTATTATGAACTACACCTTTTTATTGCTTTACTTGTGAAAAAGTATAGCAGCTTACGTACACCAAATATCATTCTGTGCCAAACTTCACCAATTGTTATCATTTTATACACAAACATACAAGGTAATTGGACAAACAAAAATTCAGCAAGTTTGAGAAGCTTTATTTCCCACACCCCAGTATGTAATAATACTGTGTCCCATCCAGTAGTAAAAGTCTCACAGTGTCAATATATCACAAGCTTTATAGAACAAAAAAAAAAATACAACAATCAAACAACAACCAAACTTTATCCCACTAGGTGGGTTGGCTATGTGGATCCTTTTACGCCATTGAGCTTTATCTCCTACTATATCATCATCTATACTTAAATAAATTTTATCTTGTTTTATTGTTGCTAACCAAATCTTTTTTGGTCTTTCTCGTTCTCTTCCTCGTTTGATATGCGTATTTGTTTTAGTTTCATATCGCCTAAGTCCTAACTAGAGCATTTATTGGTCGTAAGTACATGCCCGTACCATCTTAAACGTGTCTCTCAAAGTTTTCCCTCAATAGATGCAACTCCGACTTTCTCTCTAATGCTCACATTTATTATTTTGTTCATCCTCGTATGTCCACACATTCATCTTAACATCCTCATCTCTACAACTCTCATCTTCTGCTATGTACTCGAGTCATATCTCAACATTCAGCTCCATATAACATAGCAAGTTTTACTGCGATTTTGTAGAACTTTCCTTTAAATTTTAAAGGTACTTTACGATAACATAAAACACCCGACGCTCTTCTCCAATTCAACCATCCTGCTTGTATTCTATGTAAGACATCTCTCTCAATCTTTATTGTTTTACAAAAATGATCATAAATATTTAAAGCTCTCGGTTCCGGACAACTCGTTATCTCCTATCTTAACAATTGTCTCATTACGTCTAATATTACTAAACTTAAATTCTATATATTTCGTCTTTATTTTACTAAACCTAAAACCTTTCTCTTCCGTTGTTTTCGCCAAGATTCCGGTTTAGCATTTATTCCTTTACATGTTTCATCTACCAAAACAATATCATCTGCAAACAATATGCACCACGGTACTGTGTCTTGAATGTGTGTAGTGAGTTTGTCCATAATTAGTGTAAAAAGATAGAGAATTATAGTTGATATGTAACCTTATCTTTATTGGAAATGCTTCAGTTACTCCACTTGAAGTATTTACTCTGATCGTTATATCCGCGTATATATTCTTAATTAGTTCAATATATGTTATGCTAACATCTCTCTTTTCTAGAATTCTCCATATAATTTCTCTTGAGACTCTATTATAAGTTTTTTCTAAGTCAATGAATACTATGTGTAGATCTTGTTTTTGTTGCTGATAATTAGTTGTCTAAGAAGATATATAGCTTCTATTGTTGATTTTCCATGCATGAACCGAAATTGATTTTCGATCACCATGGTCTCCTTCCTTAATCTTTTTTCGATTACTTTTTCACAAAATTTCATGGTATGACTCATTAGTTTAATACTCCTATAGTTTGCACAATTTGTACATCTCCCTTGTTTTTATATAAGCGAACTAGAGTACTTATCCTTCATTGATCAAACATTTTTTTCGTTTTCAATATCAATGTTAAATAATTTCATAAGTCATTCAATATCTTATTTCGCTAGGCACATTCATACCTCTATTGGAATATCATATCTCCATAATGCAATTGCAACCATATGAAAACTTTGTTTTTTGCTTGTTTCATTAGCATAATTATGAGTTATGCACAATGAACTAGTACGGCAACATGAATATCTTAATTCATAGATATATCAAGGATTCAATTTACAATCAGATTGCATTACGCTTGCACAAGCAGATATATGCAATGCCATTGACCAAAGACTTGAATTTTATTCAGATTTCCTGTAGATATCACATGTTCCAGGTGATAATAGTTATACGTCAACAAAATATTATAAAACAGGATGACTACCAAACTTTTGAATAACCTCCCAATATAGAATATCCGTTCCAAAAAAAAAAAAAAAACTTGTCATATATAACATTTGCAAATATTGTCCTTTCGTTAGCCAACCAGCTATATGCGAGGTATGGCAAAGGGGAAATCATAACACAACCTACCGACAGGGTTTGCTTCGATCAACTGCTCGCCAACGGCCTTCACAGCATCGATAAGAGAAGCGGCCTGATTCGTGTACGTTATTCGTTGCTGCGAGACGACCTGCCGCAGCAGCTCCGCCGTATGCTTGGAAGTAGCTTGAGAACCCTCAATTTTTCTAAGAGAAGGACCAGATATCAAAAGAACCCTACACGAGACGATAAACCTACAGGAAAACAAGGGGAAAAGTTACCGTCTCTTGAGCTTGAGCACGAAATCATTGACGAGAGCTTGAACGTCCGGCATGGTCGGTACAAACGATCGAGCGCAGATGAATCACACCACGGGATAAAGGAGACGATCGACAGGTCAGAAGATCGCCGGAGGACACGCAGTGCCTGCCTGCCCTCACCGATTCGCCCCTTTCTTCCCTGGTTCGCTGATCCGAAAAGGGCCGAACGAACCGGGCTACGGATCCTTCAAAAGAAGCCAGCCGTGGAATCGCAAACCAACGGCTTATCCTCCCGATCGCAGGCGGGCCTACATTTTTCAACGGCAGAGATGTCAAATTGATTCCCGTAAGTACAATCCTAATCGGACTGGATCAACGCCCAATCTATGCTGGGGGGCCTTAGGTTATTTTTATTTTAAGAAAACGTAGTTAAAAACGGCCCAGTTGTCAATTCATGACCGACTTGATTTGCCATTTGGGCCCCACGACCAGTTGGAGCGTTCGCTTAGTGCACTGCTGCTTTGTCCAGTTGGTAAATCACGTGCTTTAGGTTCGAATTAAACATCCAATAAGATTAAAATGGATAATCTCAAAATTCCGTCCAGCAGCTCATGATGGCCCTTTTTCAAAATACCTTGTAGTTTTTTTTTTTCATAAGTGGTGATTTAGAAAGGTAAAACAGGATGTTAATAAAATGTTAACGCGACTAAGCTAAGTCGTCTGAGCATTTGCTTGATTTTAAAAGATATTTGGACATTTCCAATGATTAATTTAAATGAGTGTTTTTTTCTCAATATGTCACATTAATACACATTAAAACCTTACTCTTCCCGTTATAAAAAAATTTTCTCTATAATTTTTTATGGACTGTAGGTTATCAAATCATGTATTTTTATTTATAAAAAAAATTCTCTATAATTTTTTTATGAACCGTAGGTTATCAAATCGTGTATTTTTATTTATTAGTAAATTATCTCTCCCATGTTATTTGAGAGGAAAAATTATTTTAAAATTTTAATACTGCCCTTAAAATAAAACCTCCACAGTTATTAGAGTTTTTTTTTTAATTTTTTTTTAATTTTACAAACCTCTCAAAAACCTCACATTGAATATGCCCTTAGGAACTGCATCACAGAAAATAGAATATGCGTTTAATCGTAGTTTCAGTTTATTAGAACATCTACAATACAAGGTTTGTGTGAAATTTATAAAATTAAAAAACTTTAATAAAAAAAGCTTTAACCATATTGTGGGAATAGGGTTTGAAATTTGTAGTTAAAGAGTAAGTTTGAGTTTTTAAACATGTTTTTTTTTTAAAAATTTAATATAATGTGCATGTAGCCATGCAATTACATATTATGGATTGAACAATACAAAACTCATTTAAAGCTTTAACTATGAAGATGTTTTAATATGTTTTTAGAAAATTAATGTGGCATGATATAACATATTGGGATCATTAAAAAGGGTTTTATAGAACTCTAGTCATTGGAGATGCCCTTAACATTGTAGGGTTAGTTATCGTACAATCATCAACTAGTCCAAAACATTTGTGATTTGGCATTAAATTTTGCAATCATAAGATCT
The DNA here is from genome assembly GCA_037177295.1 of Kaempferia parviflora. Taxonomy (NCBI): domain Eukaryota; kingdom Viridiplantae; phylum Streptophyta; class Magnoliopsida; order Zingiberales; family Zingiberaceae; genus Kaempferia; species Kaempferia parviflora. The sequence goes on along the minus strand of JBAMIE010191460.1, from coordinate 213 downwards.
TGTAGCTTTGCATCAAATTACGAGTAGATATTGATGAAATTAAATGAATGGGGAATTAATTTTCAATTGGTAGACAAAAGAAAAGAAGAAATAATAAATATTCTCCTTTTTTTTTTTTTTGACAAGAAGCAAAAGTTACAATTTATCCCGCTGTAAATATCCTGTTTTAATCAATCTCAATGTGTGTGTGTATATATATCTTCAAGTCAAGCC
>JBAMIE010191443.1:0-11986 GCA_037177295.1 Kaempferia parviflora | reverse complement strand
TCTTTTTTTTTTTAAAAAAAAAGTTTTATCATTTTATTATTATTATTCTTTAAATTTTACAGCTTTTTACTAAAAGATACACCTAAATTTATGTATTTACCAAAAGACGCACACTACTTTCAAATTTACTAAAAGACACAGTAATTCCTATTTTACCTCTCCCTCACAAAATACCCACCGTTGACTTGATATATGGAAATATCAGGCCCACCGTGGACCTGATAAAAATATCAGGTCTATGTTGGGCCTGAAATGAAAATATCAGACCCACGTTGGGCCTGAAATGAAAATATCAGGCCCACGTTGGGCCTGATATATGAAAATATCAGGCTCACGTTGGGCCTGATATATGAAAATATCAGGCTCACGTTGGGCCTTTTGTGAGGGAGGGGTAAAATGAGAATTTTACTATTTTTGCTGCGCCTTTTGATAAATTTAAAAATAGTGTATGTCTTATAATAAATATACAAATTTAAATACGTTTTTTTTTTTTTAAAAAAAACTGTAAATTTTATCCAAAGAAAATTTGGAGTTTCCCGTAAAATGTTATTAGAGTTTAAGAATTAAACCCCAAGATTTCAATATTTCACGATTTCACCCATCCTCTTTATAAAAGGCACGCAATATTCCGAGATTTCACCATGGACGGCGCTCGCAGATGGAGGGCCCACATAAGATAATTTGATAAATAGTAATAATAATATTAATATAATCAACTTTTTTTTTTTTTTCCTAACAACAACTCAAAACCGCTCCTCTCTCTCTCTCTCTCTGGGAAAGAAACGCGGCAACGCATCGGCATTGCTTCCTTTCCATCTTCGTCCTCCTCCGTGACGCCTGTCCCGATCCCTATTCCATCGCTACTCCTCGTCCGGATCGAGGGAGGAGAAGGCTCGCGTCTTCCCCCCGCCATGGCTTCCAACTCCATCGACGATTACTGGAACGACGACGGCGGATCCGACGGCGAGCTACGCTGTGCGATCGAGAGTTTCTGCAACATCGCTCCCATCGCCGGGTGCGAGATCTCTCCCTGCTTTCTGTTTACGATTTTCGGGGGAAAATGATTTGTTATATTGAATTCTCTTTTGGGATTGTGATGGGCATGGAAGGGAATCTTTTGACAGAGCGAGCATCGAGGAGGCGTATTCTGATATTTACGGATTGGAGCGGACCGGCTTGCGGAAAAGGTTGGTGGTTTCTGAATCTCGATCTAGGTTTGGATGTACATCTCGCATACGGATGCTTCTTTCTCTGATTTAATTATAGTTTGGTCTCTAATGGATTATTATTATTATTATCTCCAGCTCCCTATCAATTGTCTTTATCCTTGTTTGTCTCGTTTCGGATTCCTCGCGGTTGATTGCTTTCTATAATAGTTTCAGTAGGGATTTTTGTTTAACCGAGATAATATTAATGCAGACTTAGTGTTGGTCACATGGCATGTTACCGAGCGTACTTTGATTTGCTCAACTCCAATTTAGAGGGAAAAACATTTTAATTTTCCATCTCATTTTGTCTGTTAGCTCTATAAAAATTGATTCGCCTTTCCAGCTTCACAGTAGAATCATGCTTGTTCTTTGTACTCCTGAAGCATGTCAAACTGGTGAATCTTCCCAACAATTACTATGAGACAGCAAACTGGTTACTTTTTTTGTTCAATTAACAAGTGAGAAAAGTGGTTGGGCTTCTGTTTTATTATATAGACATCAGGTTCATAGTGTGCAAGCACATATCTGATATTCGAGATTTAGATCTTATCCTTGTATTTGCTCAATATTTGAATTAGATCACAGTATGAAAATGCTACGTTCTGTTGTTCTGTTTATCAGTGTTTACAAGCTGCATGCCTACAGTATGTTTGGTGTTTCTGATCTACCTGAATTAGATTGTTAAGAAGTCGATCCTTTGGAGTGGCATATTTGAGATTGACTTGTACTTCAATTTTGCAGGACTAGGGATGAATCATGTGCAGAACCTAAGTCAAAAGCCTGTCGCGAAAAAATGCGGCGTGATAAGTTAAATGATAGGTGCTCATTCATGAATAAATCTTGCAAATTCAGTTTCATTCTTGTAAACCATAGGGTTAATTTATCTATTATTTTTATTGCCTGTCCAGGTCACATTTTTCAAATATGTTAATTAAAGACTTTCTTAACTACATAGGTTCGCAGAGCTGTCTTCTTTCTTAGACCCTGTTAGACCTCCCAAGTCAGACAAAGCAAGTGTTCTAAGTGATGCCGTTCGTGTATTGACGCAGTTAAAGGCTGAATCAGAGGAACTTAAGGAATCCAATGAAAAGCTACAAGAAACGATTAAAGACTTAAAGGTCTGATCATCCTTATACTTTTTGTCTTGGTAAAGAAGTATATACGAGTGTTTTTAAATAAATTGCAATCAAGTTAGTACATGTAACATGATTGGGATTATTCTGGATTAGACTATCTAGATTTGTTTAATAATTCTAAAAAAGCGGTAAGGGATTGAAGAATGTAGAACCTGAAAGACACACAAAAATGCGTGACAAGAATGAAGATACAGTAATTGTAGGTATAACTTAGCTATGTAAGAAAATGGAATGGTGTTACATGATACTGTTAGTTAAACACGGTGTAGAGAAAAGTGAGTAAAAAAAATAATTCTTCCTTGTCAAATTCATGTTAGATGGTTGGGATGAGTCTTATCTGTATGATGTAACCTATCCCCTTCTCTTCCGTTGTTTCTATTGCCTGGAAAATGAGCTGAGTTGCTCAAACGGTTCCAGGTATATCCAGCCTGAAATGGGGTTTGGTTAATTCTAAAAGCATACTACTACGATTCAATTTCACATTCTAGAGATAGTTATTCTACACTATATAGTTGAGGGGATGCATATCAGTTTGCTTTCTTCTTCATTGCCATGATCATAATTTTTTGTGGTTCTTTTTGGCAAATAATTGCAGACTAATTTCACAGTTATTTGAAAGAAAAAAAACAATTGGTTTTATTTCCTCTAGTTATGCAGCTCAGATAACAAAATCTCTTCTTACTAAAGTTAATCATTTGTTGAATCAAACATACTGAAAATCATATATTATTTTCCACTTGTTAAGTGGATGTTTGTTTTCCCTTAATTAGTTGGTTACTATGAGTGTAATAGGAGAATCCATTGAAAAAGGAGTACTATAAGATGATAATTCTTGGTTATTGAGAACAAATCAAATTTCTGATTTGTTCCTATGAAAGCCAAGGTCAGAAACTATTGGAAAAATTCAGTCATTTACAACCCACTGATAAAAGATTCCTGGAAATTTTTTGTTTAACTGTGATAATGAGAATGCTCTTTGCACTGTTCATAACATAAGTTGTTCCATCCGCATGCAAATGTTCTAATCATATATAGCACCTACTATGTCACAGACAGAAAAAAATGAGCTTCGAGATGAGAAGATAAAACTGAAGGCCGATAAGGAGAATTTAGAACAGCAAATCAAGGCAATGAGCATGCTTCCAACCGGCTTCATGCCTCATCCACTCGCATATCATCCTGCTGCTGCATTTGCTCCCCATGTCCAGGCCCCATCGAACAAGGGAGCTCACTTCACTGCATACCCTGGCATGGCTATGTGGCAGTGGCTTCCACGGGCCGTCATGGATACCACGCAAGACACCAAGCTTTGGCCTCCTCACGCTTGAGGAAGTCTCCCAAAGATGCATCTCATTGCTAAGGCTAATACATTTATTCTTTTCTCAGATGCTGAAATATAGCAAAACTTTGACATCTACAATCGAAGATGCAGAGGGTAAGCTGACATTTTAATCTACTGCAGGAGTTGCAAGTTTAATATTTTGTAGTGTACCTCCAGCATAAGCATAAGCTAAATTTGGAGAGTGTTTGTAACCCTTAATTTTGGTCGAACTGTGCCCTAGTGCTTCAGCTTAGCAGCTCCTCCACGAGAGGTACTAATTAACCTTGAATGATAATGAATTTGGTAGTGCATGGTTGTTGCTATGATTTCTTAAAAAAAAATTAATGATTGCCCCTCGTTGTCCAGCTGAAATATAGTAAAAATATTTCAATGGTGGCGCATGGTTGAAGCAAGAATCATACTTTCCTAGCGAACCTTTGTTCACGAACAACCTCTTTGGAAAATGTTTCAGGTTGTTTACTCCAAGTGGATTTCATGGTGGACTATGAGTTCTTTCAATTTCTCCATTGTGCTATTTTATATTGCATCCCAGGATCCTCATTGATATCTTAGTGAATCAAGGCTGTTCATATTCTATGCTCATGTTCCCACTGATGTCAGAATTTATAAACTATGGATTTGGTTATATTTGTTGCAATTTCCTTGAATTTATCTCAAAGTGTAACTATCAGAGGTGATTGGTTCTGGTTGATCATGCTGTGTTTTTTTCTCAATTAAATTATTTAAGGCAGTTCGTAATATAAAATTGACTTTAGCTTATTGTTAGGTCAGAGATTCACCATCTACTATATTCTCTTACTCGTACACTCTCCACTCTTATTGAAAATTTCAAAGAGATAGTTTTTCTATTATTATTTCTTAGAATAAGCAACCAAAATATATTGTTTGCCATTGATATATTTAACAATTGCAATTAATTAATCTTGCGGTGGCAAATGAATATCATAATAAATCGAATAAGAATCTTTACAAGTACAAGGTACAGTCCTTTGGGGAGCAAATGAAACTATAAAGCATCTTTGCAGTAATTAATAACATGTTTAATATGTGATCATGATTAAGGACTATAGAATATTTGAGAACCGATTAAGAATGATATAATATCTGAATGCTTAAAAAAAAAAAGATCCTTCTAAAAAAATAAATTGTTTTTGCTAAAACAAAAATAATTTGCTTAACACACACAATTAAGTTTGGCCTTAGACATAATTTCACTTAACATCTGCTCCTTTTCATGTGGTGGCAAAACTCTTTGTGTCGCCTGATCGCACCACTGCCTGACTAGGGTGGCCATGCAACCCATCCGAGTGGTTTTTTAGTGCATCCAAGGGAGGATAAGCTGCGGAAGAGTACACCGGCGGACGACAAGGACGTGCAAGGCAGTCTGAGGGTCGAGAAGTCAGAACGAAAACTTGCTCTAGGTCGGAGTTAGGTTTGGTGAGCTCAACTCCGGACAACCGGAGCATCATCCACGTGGAGAAGATCAACTAAGAGGTTGATCTACCTTGTGGAAGGCGCCTTCAACAAGCCTGGGGAAGGCGCCTTTAGGGCCCGTTAGCCAAAGATAGAACTTTATCTTCGATTGATTAAAGTTATCACCCTGAAGACGCCTTGAATCGACCTAGAGGCGCCTTCAGACTGCAGATAACATTTTCCAGAGCTATAAAAAAGGCCCCTGACGATAGAAATAAAACAACAATTCAAGCACAACTTCTGTACTACTTTTCAAGTTTATTTCTGAGCGTTCAAAGTTTGCAAGAGACTTTTTTGCCCAAAAAGGAGATATTTTTAGTGAATTTTCAACCGTCTTAGATTAACAACTACCTAGGTTGTAACTAAGTAAACATCTAGTCTCGTCTTTCTATTGATGTTTACTTATAGTTTTGTGTTAAACTAACGTTGTATCCCTGCTAGAGTTAGCTTGAGATTTATTTTCTTAAATTGCAAGTAATTCACCCCCTCTTACTAACCGCGAGGGTCCTATACCTTCGTTGTGTTTTTTTGCTAGGAGCAAGGGAGACGGACCGCGCAATTTTTCTTTGCTCACTGAGTTCCTTCGTTGAGCAATTTGGATCCGATGATTCTCTTCTCTTCGTCGGTTCCCTGGGATGAAGAGAAAGGAGAATTTTCAACGAATTGAGATCCATTTTAGGGCTGGATGTTTGAGGGGGAGAGAAAGAGAGGAAGAACACAAATGAGGCAAACAAGGAAGAGAGTGAAGGTTCATTCACTAGGCTGAGCTAGAAATTTACACACCGGAGCCACATCGTTCGCTGTCTTTTTCGCTCTTTTCATTGAGTTCAAATTCTCTGTCCCAAATTTACCGTGTCCCCGTATCCCATTACTGATCGGACGGATCAGATCATATCTAAAGGATACGGTGCACGTCACGAGGATGCTGCACATATCTTGAGGATATCACATCTGTCCGATTGATAATAAAACATGAGGACAGAGAAAATCTAGCACAGAGAATTTAATTTGCTTTTCATTCGCGTTCTGCATTATTACTCATTTTAATATATAATGTTCGTTAGTAAATTGCCTTACAAAGTTATATGAATAGAACTACTTAATCAAATGCTAAATTTCTAAGCATTTGTGTCCATTAAAAATGAAGTGATATATCTACAAATTTCTAAATATATGTGCTCGATCTAGACATAGAATTAATTGGGGTAAATGAATGATTGCTCTCATATCAACATAATCCTTTGGAAAAAAAACAAAACAAAGCATACCCCCACACGTTCATCGTCGTAAGTATGCCTTCGCCTAAATTATATTCTTACTTACCCACAGATATACCTGAATTTCGAAGGATGTTCTTCGCTGCATTAGATAAATACTCTATTGCGGGTACAATGAGTAACTCGAAAACAAGTGCAACTACTTTTGCAGGTACAACTTCCCCCAACCCTTGGCGGCCGGTGGCGGTCTTATCAGAGGAACTCGACGAGAAACCGGCAATCTCGATGTCTCTTCTTCGAGCTTCCATGGCGGCGCAGATTCTTCTTCTGTAGTTCCCCACTGGAATCCCTCCTGCTATTTTTCTGTCCCATTCCGAGTGATGTGCCTCCGCTCCTAAAGATGCGATCTTGTCGGAGAAAGACGAGGTTTCCATCGGCGCCGTCCGTCTTGCGGTGAGGATGAAGCGGTCCCTGCGCTCGCCCTTCATCTTTCTGATCATTTTTGCTGTGCTCTCCGTCTTCAGCTTCCGGGCGGCGCTCGAGGGCAGTTGGCGCCGCGAGCGGTCGCCCGAGGCCCCGCCGGCGGTCAACGCCTCGCTCGTTCTTCTGGCGGCGGAGGAGAACGGGGACGGGGACGGGGAGATGGAAAAGGACGTGAACGATCTCCTCCACGGGATCTTCCCCTCCTCAGCCCGCCGCCGCCGCGGCGACACCGAGGAACGGCTGCGGAGCCACTCGGAATGGCGGCGGACCTCGACGCGGTTCCCCAAACGTCTTCGCGCACCCAAGGACTACATGGTGCTCCCTGACTTTCGCCGCGCACTCCGCGATTGGTTCCGACGCCGCCGGTTCGATCCGGGGGTCATGTCCGACCTCCTCGATCTCGTCAAGAGCCCCATAGACCGCCACCGCGGCCTCTCGGACAGGAGGAGCGGAATTGGGGGTCAGCGTTACGGCTCCTGCGCCGTGGTCGGAAACAGCGGGATTCTCCTCAAAAGCAACCACGGCGAGTTAATCGACGGCCACGAGTTCGTGATCCGGCTCAACAACGCCCGCGTCGTCGGTTACGGCCCGCGCGTCGGCACAAAGACCGACCTTTCCTTCGTCAACAGCAACATCCTCCACCTCTGCGCCCGGAGGCCCGGCTGCTACTGCCACCCGTACGGCGAGAGCGTCCCTATCGCGATGTACATCTGCCAGGCCGTCCACTTCCTCGACTACGCCGTCTGCAACTCCTCCCACAAGGCGCCGCTCCTCGTCACCGACTTGCGATTCGACGCGCTCTGTTCTCGCATCGTCAAGTACTACTCGTTGAAGAGGTTCACGGAGAGCACAGGGACGCCGGCGGCGGAGTGGGCGAAGGCCCACAACGAGAAGATGTTCCACTACTCGTCGGGCATGCAGGCGGTGCTGCTCGCGCTGGGAATTTGTGATCGGGTCAGCGTTTTCGGGTTCGGGAAGTCGCCGGAGGCGAAGCACCATTACCATACCAACCAGAAGGCGGAGTTGGACCTGCACGATTACGCGGCGGAGTATGCGCTGTACCGTGATCTGGTTGAGCAGCCGCAGGCAATCCCATTCCTTACAGACTCAGGGTTTAAGCTTCCTCCTCTGGTATTCTACCAATGAACTCATTCATCACACTTTCAGGTAAATATTTGTAAAAGAACATGAAGAAGATAGTTTTAGCACAATTATTTGTCTCTATGGATACAGGAAAACAATTGAATTGCAGTGTAAAATTTAGGAATTTGCTCGACTTGATCTTTCATGGCACATGGTCCTTATTGCTCCTGAGTGGGGTTGGGTTGGGTTGGATTGTTCTTCAGCTCAAATGGCTGATTATTATTTTTTTGTTTTTCAATTCTACATTACTACTACGACAGTTGACCAGCAAATCCCAAAATAGTTGGAACCTTTGGTTGACTTAAAATAGTTGAAACAGTAGATTTTGAACCATGCTTGCGACAATCACAATGTTGTTAGATTCTTCATAATGGTTATTCAAAGATGTATGTTAGTCCAACGATTGAATATCCAATCCATAAGCAATGGGCAACTACATTAGTTTCACCCTTTGTCTGCAACCATTTTAAGGATTTCTATCTCTTGGATTACCTCACCATCATATTTTTTATCCATTCCATATTAAAATGTAATAATAATAATAATAATAATTATAATAATAATAATAATTATTATTATTATGAGATGGGATCATTCACCCTTGTCTAGTTGAGTGAATTTACAGGTGTTGCGGCCTGTTTTCTACATGTTAGAAGCAGCAGTAAAATTGTTTTCATATCATCTTAGATGATTAATATTGATGTTTGTTGATGTGATAGGCCATAGATCCATGGACAAGGACAATAATCAACTACTCCAACTTATAACTTGAATTATCATTGATCCCGTTCGAATGACTGACCTGATGATGCGAGGATGACAAAAATTCTCGCAAGCATATCTTGGTGAGAGTAGGAATCGGAGTAGGTAGGGAGAGGTATTGACGGTAGCAGAAACTTACAGCTTTCCCAGAACATCTCCAGTAGATGGATGCTCCATACTGTCGGGAAGACTTTCTGCCTCTTCCAGCGACTCCACAACTAAAAAGGGCCTCCTGCTACATGCACACACCTCTAACGACAATCACGTTAGCACCAGAAACTAAGAAAAATCTCCCCGACTCGGGTACTCCGACGCTCAAGTCAGAAATTATCCTCGATGCAGAAGAATGCAGGAAAATGCAGAAAGAATGCGTGCAAGATGTAGAATATAAGGTGCATAATCCATCTTCTCAATTGGCCCTCCTCCTGAAGAAGAAAAGCTAGAAGAGGAAGAAAATAGTCTAAAAAGTATATTCGTCCCCCTAAGTTCAAAAAGCCAAAAGCCCCTTCCTATGTAGATGCATCTGCCTTTTATACTGCTTCTTTGAGCTTCTATTGTATCAAGGGGACAAAGAATATTTCTGTCAGAAGGTGTCGAATATTAGGGAGACCAAAAATCTTGATCTGCGTCAAGGGAAGCTTCTGTATGTTGAGGTGGTGGAATATTCTCCGACAGGTGGTTATAGTACTAGACCATCTCTCTCTAATGGATATCTTGTAGGCAAGTGTTCAGGCGGGCATGAGGCCGTCCGGCACCTAGATAGGTTCTGAGGGGTATCTTGCAGGCAGGTGCCCGGGCGGGCGTGATGCCGTCCGAACCCTTGACAGGTTCTGAGAATGCTTGGAGGTGGCAAGCGTGACTCTTGCAAGTGGAGGTATTTGAACAATAAAGATACCGTTTACGCGAATGTTTAATCGGAGGTAGCATGATTGTGGAATGCATCCACGCGGATTATTATCTAATCGATCAGTCGCTAGGAGGCTACTAACCCGTTCAACGAATCCTTGTGTGAAACCATGCGATGATGGGGCTTTAGGCGAAGTCCGTGCGGACTTGAAATAAAGAAGCTTCCGTGCGGGCCTCATCTTATCACTTCTGTCCGAATAGCTAATCGACCGATTAGCTATAGGTTAGTCCAGATCATTCTGAAACCTTGCTGGAGAGCCTTGTCCTTCCCGACTCCATTTCTTTCGAGGTCGTACGGACAAAGACCACACATTCTTCCAACGGAGTTAAGTGAATTCGCCCGAGTAGGAACCTAGTCTTTTTATCAGCTAGGATTTTGTTTCAGTCTACCCAATTCTATCATTCATCGGGCCCATGATTGCCACACTACCTTGACTTCCAGTACTATGCGTCTTTACGGGGTCTACCTCTAAACCACCAGATCAATCATGTTTTACAAAATAATCAAAGCGATATATATATTTTTCATTATTTTAAATTGAGACATGGAATTAAGTTAGATAGGTTTGTCAGGAATCTAGTAGCTAGTTCAAATTATACCTCCATTTTGTTTCTGCATGGTGGTTTCTTGTATACCACCTGGAAAGATACTGAAAATGGAGGAAAGCATCACTTTTAGCACCACGTTCATAACATTTATTGTTCGAGATCCGGGAAATTCATCATGATTTTTTGAGTTCTTCATTTGGCATCGCCACTATGATGGTGCCAGAGAAGAGTGAAGACAAATTGCCTGAGTTGGTCTTCATGCGTATAAATACACACCTTACCACAAATCTTTGAAGAGCAATTAATCCTCTTTGGAAATATGGAGCTCGGCCTTCTTTGCCTCGCTTTATTCCTCCTCGCCTCTGATGTAGTTCTTGCCGGTGACCCCGACATCACCTCCGATTTCATTCTACTGTTGAACACCACCACCGTCGTCGACGACAGCTTCTTTGCATTCACCAGCCTGCATGCTAGTCGCCACTGGGCCGCCGAAGGAATTCACTGTCACCAAAGCCTCAGTGGCAGAATTCCCAGCTCCGTCATGAGTTTTCCGGTTTGCTCCGTCAATGCCCTTCAAACGCATCCCCGAGCGGCGGAGCTGCTCTTTCTCCTCAAAGGGAGAACTGGAAGTGGGAGTTGCAAGCTCTACACGCAGACTCTGCAGCCGGGGAATGTGTTTGTGTTTCCAAAGGGACTTGTTCACTTCCAGTTCTGCAGCAGCCATTTCTGCTTTCGGAAGCTCCAATGCCGGCACTGTTTCTCTTCCTAAGACTGTCTTCACAAGCGGCATCAAGGTGGCTATCCCGGCGAAATCGTTCAAGACTGATGTCGCCACCGTCGAGAAGATTAAAGTTGGTCTCGCGTAGAACATAAAGTTGTTGTTGTTCCGGACTTGGTGAAGTTGGACTCATAACTCATTCAATACTGTGGCACGAGAATTCGTTTAGTAATAATTGTCCACTAGTTTAACGCAACGCAATAATTAAGCAAATTGCCAGGTTTTTCTCGTCCCACATTGAAAGTTGTGTGGTGATGCACCTCGCAATACCACCCGGGCATACATATCCAGACGAATTTAAGTCTGCATTACAAAAACAAAACTAATGTAATCCAGATTACATTACAATTCAAAAATTATTATATCAAAAATACCTCTCTTCTCTCATCAAATTACGTTTAAACTAATTTGTCGACACCATTGACCGACCGCCGTCGGCCACCCACTGACCGTTGGCCGCTGATCGCTGATTGCCAACCGTCGCTGATGGCCGGCTGACCACCATTGGCCGTTGCTGCCGGCCGATCGTCTCTGGCCGCAGTCGGCTGGCGGCCATTGGCGACTGCAACCGCCGGCTGACCACTGTTGGCCGTCGTCGGCCGACCACCCTGGTCGATCGTCGCTGGCCATAGCCGGCTGGCAGCCGTTGGCGACCGCAACCGTCGACCGACTGCCGTTGGCTGCCACCGGCGACCGCAACCGTCGGTGCTGATAGTTGCCCATTACTTCGCAAGGACTATGTCTTCCTTGAAAGACCAAAATTTTCATTTTGAATCATCTTTCTCCGGTTCGACTTCACGCTCTTCTTGTGATAAGTGTGGTGACCACTCATATTTTGGAACAGACGATGACGTTAGTGGTTCTTTGTCACTGATAGATGGTTCGATAGTGTAGGACCATTATGGACCGGTCTAAGTGCGGAAGTCGTCGATTCTGAAAAATTAAAACAATACCAAACTCGAGCACAATTAACTTAGCCAAACACAAAA
>JBAMIE010191433.1:0-11986 GCA_037177295.1 Kaempferia parviflora | reverse complement strand
CATTCAGAAAAAAAAATTTAGACTTAAAATTATGACTTTTTAATATCAAACACCAAAATAGAAAATTAATTTTAAAATCTGTTTAACTTAAAAACAAATTTGTTTGAACAAAAATAATATTCAAGTTCGCAAAATATTTTCAAAGGATATTACTTTTATAGGATGGAGAAATAAATAAATTTTGAAAAATACATTTTTACTTAGAAATTTAAGAAAAAATATTATTCAAAGTAAAAAATTTATGAAAATATTTTTAAGTCTTTAACACAGAAGGTCCTTATGTAGAAAAAATTTAGGGTGCGTTTGGTTTGAACTATTTTCCTTTTCATTATCTAAAAAATTGAAGGCGGCGTTTGGTTGGCGTGTTTTCCATTTTTATTTTCTGAAAAATGATGTTTGCTTTGTATTTTCCATATTTATTTTCTAGAAAAAGATATAATATTTTCTAAAAAAATAGATAATGACAAATTATCATTTTTTATTTTCTGAAAAATATGCATTTTCTAGAAAATGAAAATGAAAAAGAAGATAATGCCTACTTCTAAAATTATAGAAAATTTATAATTAAAGCCTACTTCTATAGAAAATTTATTTTTTAAAAAAAAATTCTAAATTTTTTTCTAATAATGCCTACTTCTATTATTTAATTAAAAATAAAATTTTAAACAGAAAAGAAGATGGCAAGTTTATGAAAATAAATTTTGACTAAAAATAGACAATTTTTGTAAAGAAATTACAAAAAATCATTTTTGTTCGATTTTTTTTTTTTTGAAAATATTCATCCTACCAGAAATTTTGATTTTTTTTTGAAAAATAAATTTTAATAGAAAAATAAATTTTACAATTAAAGCCTTAGTATTAAAAAAACTAATTTAAGCATGCTTTAGGAACCCAAAATAGGTTCCTTCCAACAAGGTTAATCAAATGTTCCTAGGGATATATTTTTGGATCGTGTTTCTAATTTGTCCTCGATGATATCTATAATACCAATTTAGTCTAGACTTTTGAAAATATCTATTCTTATATGAGCATGCAAAATTCTTTTTTGAATTTTCAAGTCGCTCTACTTTTTCTTTCAACTTATCATTTTCAGTTTTTAATTTATCAAAATTCGGTAGCAGGCAAGATTTGGTTAAAGTTAATTTTAATTGCTTGTTTTCATTTTCTAAGTTAGCTAAGTCTTTAGTAAACATTTTAATAAACCTAAGGACTGATTTGGGGATAGATTGCGTTCCTGACTTACCTTATCTTTTGAAGCTCCCCCTCCATCGTAGCTTTCTTCTGATGAAACTCTCCTTCGTCAATGCTTTCTCCAAATACTCCTCTCCCTGAGTCGATGCTCATCTTTGACGAGGTCTCATTGTCCATTTCTCCTTGATGACTTGCCATTAATGCATGTTCAGTGTAAGCTTCGATTTCGAACTTGGATGTAGACTGATCCCAGGTTGCCTTCACATTCTTATGTTTTGGATCTATTGGTCTTTTGCCCTTTTCTTTGTCCTTCTCGAGTCTTGGACAATCATCATTAATATGTCCTTCTTCATGGCAGTTGTAGCATCTGACCTTCTTCCTTCTAAAAGTAGGTTTCTTTCCCTGCATCTTGTGAAACTTGTTAGATTTAAGAAACTTATTTAGATTCCTTACCATAAGAGCTACTTCTGTTTCGTCGACTGAGAAGTTAGACTCGAGTTCATCCTTCTTCATATATAACTTTGAAGGCTATGCTTTGAATTGATTCTTTCTTTGGATCTGCACATCTAGTTTCATGAATCTCAAATGTGAAAAATAGTTCTTTTAATGAACTTACCTCTGGGTTCCTAGAGATGTAATACACATCTACTAGGGCTGACCATACCCGATTTCTTAGAAATCTGTTAAGCGCATACCTGATCGTCTTTTAGTTAGTTACCTTTTCTCCAAGGTTCGTTAGTTCGGTGATCAACTCCTTTAGCTTGGCGTGTAGTTGCGCAACAGTTTCTCCGTCCTTTAGTCTGAGATTCGCTATCTGGTTCCGGAGGAGGTCTCATCTCGCGAGCTTGTCTTTGAAGGTTCCTTCATGAAGATCTAGGAATTTCTCCCAGAGATCTTTCGCGGAAGTGTGGGGTCTGATCCGGCTTACCTCCTGAGGTTGTAGGACGCTTAGTAGATAGAATTCTGCTTTCTCATTTGCTACAAACGCTGCTGTTGGAACTTATGGTGATCGGTTTAGTGCTTGTTCTTGGTATCCACCTCCAAGGAGGTGACTAATCCAAGGATCCACACGTCGTCGAGCTTTCACTATGAACTTGATCTCTTTCCGGTGAGATCAAACCTCTCACAAGGAAAGATCTCTTCCTCTTACAATTGAGTATAAATGTGGGAGGAAGAGAGTGACTTTAGAGCATGAAATATCGTGGGAGCATTAACCCATTTTGTGGGCAACGCTCCTCTTTAAATAGAGGAGAGAGTGAGCTGAAAAAGCTCACTCACTCTGCATCAGTCGGCTGGTCCAAAGACCAGACACCTGCTCCTTTTTCAACGGCTACCTCAACGGTTAGCCAGAGCCTAACGGATCTCTGACTAGGTGCCTGCTGCAGTCGCTTTCTATCAGTAGCAGGCGACTGCTACCCGAAAATCAGGCCCCTGCTGTACTAGACCAAACTTTCTGTTTGGTCGTATTTCGGGAATAGTCGCCTAGTACTCTGACCAGGCGACTGATACGATACAAGTATCACCCTCTCATCACTTCAGAGTCGCCCTTTGAAGCCTTCTTCCTTCGGCCTCGTCCCTCGGATGCATATGTGCCCTCGGCTTGTCTCCATGCCATCCTTCACTTGCCTTGAAGTCTGCTTCCTCGGCTCCACTCCTTTCCTTCCACATCCGGCGGTCCCTCGGATGCGCCATCCTTTACCGACTCAAGGACGGAGCCCTTGGATGAGATTCCCGTGAACTTGATTAGTCCCTACATCACTTGAACACATATCAAATACATATAAAACCTAACTTAAACTATTTGACACACACATCAAAACCTGATTGCATCAACACATATTTGGCGCCATCTATGGGAAGTGCCTGGAGATAAGCTTTGGACCTAAAGACTTGGAGGGGGTGGAAGTGTCCCATGATGGCACGCTGATCATCAAGGTCATCATCGCCAACTATACCATCCACTAAACTTTCATCGACATGGGAAGTTCGGTCAATATCATTTTCAGGAAGGCCTTCAAACAACTTCAAATTGAGGAGAGCCAACTGGGACCAATGGCTACCTCACTGTTCGGCTTTATTGGCAACGAGGTGAGGCCACTCGGTTAGATCCAACTGGCCATATCACTAGGGGAAGAACCGCTAGTGAGGACTAGGCGGTTAACCTTCATAATGGTCGATGCCCCATCTACTTATAACATAATCCTGGGCCGACCAACTCTCATTGAGTTTTGGGGGTGTTGTCTCCACCTTCTGCCAGAAGATTAAGTTCCCGGTGGATGATCGGTTTGGGAAAGTTAAAGGAGACCAACTGACAGCACGAAAATACTACGTCAACGTAGTTAGAACTGAGTCTCAAGCTGCCTAGAAGAGTCAATGAATAGAGGTGAATGCCATCCACCAAGAACCGCCTCTGCTGATTTATGAAGAAAAGGAGGAGGTTCAAATTCAGCCCTGCCGGCCGGAAACTGTTACATAGATAGCTTCTGATTTGGAGCCTGAGCTTTAAGTCGAACTGGAGGCTTGCTTAACACGCAATCGGGACGTGTTCGCATGGTCCCTGAAAGAGATCAAGGGTGTCTCCTCGACTGTGATGAAGCATGAACTATACATCTTCCCTGACGCTCGTCCGATCAAGCAAAGAAAGAGGGACTTTGATGGTGAGTAGAACAAGATCATCCTAGCCAAGGTGGAGCAGCTGCTAGAGGCGGGATACATTCGTGAAGTCCAATTCCTGAGCTGGCTAGCCAATGTCGACCTAGCCTCCAAGTCATGTGGCAAATGGCGAGTCTGCGTGGACTTCAGGGACCGATCCACAAGGGGTGTCCAAAGGATTATTACTCATTACCTCGAATCGACCAGGTGGTAGACTCAACGGCTAAGTGCGAGATGATATATATGTTGGACGCATTACAAGGGTATCATTAGGTCTCATTGGCCCGGGAGGACCAAAAGAAGTAAGCTTCGTCACCTCCGAAGGAACTTACTGCTACAATGTCAGATCGTTCGGACTAAAGAATGCAGGAGCCACCTATCAACGGCTGATGAACAAGGTATTCCAGAAACAAATCGGGAGAAACATAGAAGTCTACGTTGATGACATCTTGATCAAATCACTCCGCTCGGCTGATTTGTTCGCCGACATAAAAGAGACTTGCTGGACCTTCAGGTAGTATGAGTTGAAGCTCAACCCCCTCAAATGCTTGTTTGGGGCAAAAATTGACAAGTTCCTCGGCTACATAATGACCGAGCAGGGGATCGAGGCAAATACAAGCAAAGTACAAGCACTCAGAGACATGACCCCATTTCGCAACCTGAAGGAAGTGTAGAGGCTAATCGGATGAATCATCGTCTTGTCAGGGTTCATCTCCCGTTTGGCTGACCAAAGCCTACCCTTCTTCAAGATTCTTCGCTTGGCCACCAAATTTCAATGGGACGAGAAATGCGACTGAGGGTTTGAAGAGTTGAAAGACTATATTTCCAACTATTAATGCTCGCCAAGCCAGTGGTGGGTGAACTACTGTGGATGTATTTATCTTCAACTAAGCATTCAATCGGCTCGGTCTTGGTGAGGCAAGAGGGTAGTGAGTAGCAGCAAGTATATTTCCTAAGTTATCTATTAAAAAATGTCGAGTGCCACTACACAACACTTGAGAAATTGGCTTACGGGGTTGTCTTAGCTGCTCGTAGGTTACGATCGTACTTCCTCTCCCACATAATCATTGTACTGACGAACAACTCGCTTAAACGGGTATTAGTTAACCTATAGGCTTCAAGATGCCTCATCAAGTGGACAACTGAGTTAACTGAGTATGATATTCAGTACCAGCCCCGGACGTCCATAAAGGCCTAAGCCTTAGATGATTTCTTAATAGACGTGCTCGACCTAGAGACGATGGAAACCTAGACAATCTATGTGGACAGGTCATCCACTCGGTAAGGGAGCGGGATAGGGATCCTCATAATTTCTCCTTGAGATGATCGAGTGCAGTTATCCGTCCAGCTGCACTAGACCAACAACGAAGCAGAGTACGAGATGTTAATCGCAGGCCTGCAAGCGGCAAAATATGTGGGAGCCGTTCGGGTAGTAATTCACTCGGACTCGCAGCTTGCCGCCCAACAGTTATCCGGTAACTTCGAAATCAACAACAAGCTGTTAAGGATGTATGTGGATGCCTTTGCAAAATTAAATGAGGAATTCCAAGATGTAACTTTGTAAAAGATACCCTGAGCAGATAATTAGATGGCGGACGAGCTGACTAAGCTGGCCGGTTCCCTAATACTTTGGAAGTTAGAACAATTAATCGAACATACTCTCCTCATAGGCCACATCGAAAGGTATCCCGTACTGGAGCTCGAGAATGATTGGAGAGATCAGCTAGTCAGCTTCCTCAAATAGAAGAATTTACCAACCGACCTTGACCAATTGAGGATGTTGAAGAAGCGAGCTGCCAGGTTCACCTTGATCGGTGATCAACTATATAAGAGGGCTTTCTCTAGGCCCATGCTCAAATGCATTAGACAGGACTTATATTCTGGAAGAAGTGTATATGAGCTCCTGTGGAAGCCACGCGGGAGGACGATTGCTTACTTAGAAGATTCTGTTGGATGGATACTTTTTGCCCACGTTGCAGGTTGACTCGGCTAAATTGGTAGCTGTCTGCCAGTCCTGCCAAAAACATCAAAACTTCTTGCACCGAACGACCAAATTCCGAAAGACCTCGATGGTCTCATGCCTCTTCAACCAATGGGGCATCGAGATCGTGGGGCCCTTCTCCATTGCCCAGACTCAGAAGAAGTTTCTCCTTGTGGCAGTCAATTATTTCTCTAAATGGGTGGAAGCGGAAGCACTAGCTACCATTACCGAGCAGATGGTCATCAAGTTCTTGTGGCAGAACATTGTATGTCAGTTCAGGATCCTTCATCGGCTCGTGTCCGATAATGGAAGTTATTTCCAGGGTCGTAAGATCAGAGAATGATGTTTGAACTAGGGATCCACCAGGCTTTTACCTCGGTAACTTACCCTCAATGAAATGGGCAGAAGGAAGTCACAAATCGAGAAATAATCCGAGGATTGAAGACTACACCTCGATAACATCCTGTGATCTTACCGAACTACGCCTCGGGAGGCCACGGGGATAACTCTGTTCCACCTCGTGTATTGTGGGGAAGCAGTCATCTCGGTGGAGATAGGGGTGGAGTTCGATCGTTATCGAGTGTATGACAAGAAAAATGTCAAGTAGCTCCTCATGGAGCTCGATCTGGTGGATAAAGTAAGAAGCAAAGTGGTCGCCTGACTCATGTCATACAGACAGCGCATGAAGCAAAACTACAATAGGAGAGTCCTAACCTAGTTCTTCCAGCAGGGCAACTTGGTTTAGAAAAGAATAAAATCGGTCGGCGACGTCGGTAAGCCAACACCTCTGTGGGCCAGTCCGTACAAGGTTACAAAGAAACCTTCGTTTGGATCATATTACTTACAAGGTGCCAACAGCAAAGACTGACCATGGAGTGCTAACTATTTACGGTCTTACCAAGCGTAGGTGTGCATGTAATGAATCAATTTTACTTGTATATTCTCTGGTAGTTAATGAAAATATAGCCATCGATCGAAAATCCAAACTCTTGTGCCTTAAGAGCTGGGTTATAAGTGGGCTTTCCCGTGCCCTACGACCTGTCAACTGGTCGGAGGTTATTCTAGACTTCTGTGCCTTAAGAGTTGGGTTATAAGCGAATTTCCCCATGTCCTCCGACCCACCAGCTGGTCGGAGGTTATCCCAGATTCCTGTGCTTTAAAAACTGGGCTATAAGCGAGTATTCCCGTGCCCTCTGATCCGCCAGTTGGTCGGAGATTATCTCAAACTCTTGTGCCTTAGAGTCAAATTATAAGCCCGTGCCCTCCGACTCGCCAGCCGGCCGGAGGTTGTCCCAGACTCCCATGCCTTAGAGTCGGGTTATAAGCAGGTTTCCCCGTGCCCTCTGACCTACTCGCTAGTTGGAGGTTGTCTCAGACTCTTGTGCCTTAGAGCCAGATTATAAATGGGTTTCCACATGCACTTTGACTCGCTAGTGGATCGAAGGTTGTCCCAGACTCCAGTGCCCTAGAGTCGGGTTATAAGCGGGCTTCCCTGTGCCCATTAACCCGCCAGCTAGTCGGACCGCCGGCTGGATCTACGGTTTGACCGCTCAAAATGCACGCCAGTTCGGTCATTCGTGAAGAAAATGCGACTAAGAAAAACAAGCAGTGTGAATGAAATTCTACAGAAAATATTCATTCTAAAAGGATTAAGTCTTTTACAGCCATGAATCAAAATATAAAGGCCCGACCGGGGTACAAAACCTAATCCATTTTGGGAATGGCATCTTTGGGCATCTCCTCAAAAGTAGTGGCCATCTTCACAGTAGACCGGGGAACGCCAGCCGCCAAGTGGCCACCCTGCTTCAACTGCTTCATCGCCTCAAGCCGAAGCGCCTTGACAACTTGGTTGCTGAGCTTGACGCTGAACTCCTGGGAGCTTATCTATGCAACCCGAGCTGAGCTTGGAAGACATAATTGGACTTCCATCCTTTATTGGAGGAAGACATTTTATTGAAGAAGACCAAGCCGACCAGAGCTTGGAAGAGAAAGGCACCCGGTTCGAACTGCTTTGGATAGAAGAAATAATGAACAATACGGGGAAAAAGAGGTATTTTGTATGCAAACGGAAGAGGATCACAACACTACAGAGCAGTCGGATGGAGTTTGGTAACAACTGAGGCAGAGGGATGTCAAAGTATTCACAAACTAAGGGCAGAAAGGGGTGGATAGGAAAATGGAGTCCGACTATGAATTGGTCCTTAAAGAAGGTGACATAGTGCTCAGGAGGAAGATGGGCTCGGTGGCCATTAGAAGGAATTATGTACTTAAAAAGTTTCAAGAAATTTGTAAGAATATCAGACCTGGTCCACGTCACTACTATTCATGGAGGACAAGGTGGACATGAACCAGAGTCTAGCTACAACAGAGGAAGAAGAGGTGGCTGTTGGTGCTAGAAGCACCAAGATCGAACCTGATTTTGATAATGGTAAAGGGTTCAAAGTTAAGCTTGTTTGTGGACTAACAAGTTGAACCAAGTGTGCAAGAAAGTCCTAGGTAATCTATGCACGAAGTCTTGACCTGCAGGGTTGAGCACGAAGTCCTGGTCAAGGATCGGGCAACGAAGTCTTGGCAAGTGAAGCCGAGCAACGAAGTCTTGGAGAGTGAAGCCGAGCACTAAGTCTTGGCGAGTGAAGCCAAACACGAAGTCTTGGTCCGGAGGATCAAGCAGAAGTCTTTGCTGAGTGAGGACAACGGACAAGAGTCGAGACGGGCCGAGGCTCGGACATTGTTGAGTTCTTGGTCTTCAGAGACCGAGCAAAAGTCCAACCAAAGGTATCGGTTGGCAAAAGGTAATTTCTTCTGAGTGGAGTAGGTAAGGACGTGTTCCCCGAAGAGAGAACAGTAGACGTCGGTCCGACCTAGAGTTTTTGGTGAAACTTGAAAGTCATGACCAAGACAACATTGTCTATTATTATGATTTTTTCCTTTGCATATTATTTGTACTAACACACTTTACAGGGAAGAAAGAAAATAAGAAAAGAAGTAAAAAATGAAGAAGAAGCCTTCGGCCCCCACGCGCAGAAAGGTGCGAGGGCGCCTTCGACGCAGGCGGGAAGGCACCCTCAGGGGCTTGAGGGCGCCCTCGTGCAGATAAGAGTGGACTTGTTCGGCGCTGATCCGCATCGCGTTGGAGGCGCCCTCGAAGGATTGGAAGGCGCCCTCCATGTAGTATTTAAGCAACTGAAGGCTGCCTTCTTCGTATTACAATTGTTTCATTTCTACTTCAAAGCTTCTGCTCTGTGCTGCTCCAAAGCCAACTCAAAGACACTGCGACGCTGCTCCGACGACCCTAAAACGAGACTCTACTATTCCAAAGGCATTGATATAGTTAGTTTATTTTTTCTCTGCACTTAATTTGTAATCATTCGAATTGATAGTGGATTATATTGCCCAAAATAAATGATCAACGATCGTGGGCCTTGTAGTAGGAGTCGTGACAAGACTCCGAAGCAAGTAAAAAATAACAGTGTCTATTTTGTGTTACTATCTCCTTTCTTATTTTCCTCTGCGTACTCGAAATTAGTTTTAAATCCGAAATTTTGTTGCGATATTCACCCCCCTCTATCGCTTATCTCGATCCTACAGTGGCCATGTCGACCGGATGGAAAAAATAGAAGAACATACTGCTGAAAACAGAAAGGATGTAGAAATCACCGGAGAGTTGAAAACAAGGACGCGAGGATGCGAAGTGAAGAAGAAATAGCGGCGGTGGAGGTCTTATTTATACACCCTTGAGCAACTCAGCTGAGCCGTCCGATCAAAGTTGGTGGAATAAGTCAGATGATTACAGCCGCTGATTTCAAACCCTCGGAATGGCTGTTGTTCAGTGTATCTTCAAATCCCACAGTAAACGTCACCTTAGAAGATACACCTAGTAGGTGAATGATACGTGAAAATTTGGTATAGAAGCATTTATAGTGAATCAGAAAAGATAATCATTCGGGATATGATGAAACATGCGCGTCATTGATAATGAGCATTTTAGCGTATTATTTTGGCTCTTGTACTTAACATTTTTATCCTCTCATATGTTTTAATCCTTCTTTATATTATGTTTATGAGTAGGATTATTTTTTGACATAATTGTAAATTATCTATAATTGTGGAGTTAAATCTCATATTTTGAATATAGTTTTGTAGGAAATCCAAAAAGCCATGAATTAGGATCGAGTCAGATTGAATTTGACTTAATTTGATGGTCAAATAGAGGAGATAAAGCTGAATTAATATGGACCGTTGATCCAGATCTAGAAAGATCTTGTTCCTTCACTTAGATTCAGTCATCCAGCCATTCATTCAGATCTAAAGCAATCTGACCGTTGATTGAGATCAAACATCTAAGAGAGCTCTAATTTAATTAGAAGAGGAGCCCAATTTAAGCACAACAAGAGAACCCAATCTATTAACCTCTTATTAAAGCCTCATGCGATTTGAGCCACTTATCTCAAGGTTTAATAGACAGATCTTCATCACTTGAATCAATGGACAGATCTTCATCACTTAAACTAAATGATCAGATCTTCATCCCCTTCAACCGACGATCAGATTTGATCAGATTCAGTCGCAATGAATGGCTCAGATGCAGATCTTCTTCACTTAAAGTCAATGGCCAAGATCAACCCTCCTCCAATCCAATGGCTAGGATCAAACCCCTCTTCTCTCCTCTCCTTCTCTTCTCATGCGGACGAACAAAGATGGAACAATAGCAAACGCGTGACATCTTCTCTGCGCACCAGACGCATCTTCTTCTTCCTCCCTCACCACCGGTCGGCGACACTTCTTCTTCCTCGCTGTCGGTCGGTTATTCCTTCCCCTTTTCCTGATCTCCTCAAGTGGCGACAGCAGCAGCAATTTTTCAGTGGTTGTGAGCAGCGGCGACAACTCATGTGCTCGAGCTCAGCTCGCCAGAGGAGTTCTCCGACGTCTCCCTTCTCCTCCTTTGCTTCCTAGAGTTCACCCTACAGAGTTGCGAAGGGTTGGGCTCAAAGGACAGCAAGTGGCAGTGGGGATACTAAGTTCCGATCATCTCCACCTCACCAGTAGGGTTCGCCGGTGTGTTTCCCCCTCTTCCGACGCTTCCTGAACTCCTGTCGACGTTGTTACAAAGGCAGACAGCAAGGGACAACAACGGCAGCAGTTCATCTCTTACGATCAACTTCCATCGGAGGCGTTCCTCGTTGGAATATTGATGAATCATTTATTTAGCATATGATTTGGTTGTTTTTTTGGTTCATTATTGAGTTAATTTGCTTGGATATTGCTACACTTGGCCATATTCGTGATTTTAGAATTTATTGGGCTTAATGCCAATTTTTTCTTGTATTTCATGATTAATCATTCATTATTTGGATGTAGCCTTGTAGGATGATGGATTCAAGTCAAGTCAACCAAACCAAGTCAAGATTGAGATTATTTCATCAATTGGAGGAGAATTGGACCCAAACCAACTTGACACGACCCCAAATAAATCCAATGGATTCAACCCGAGCTCAACTACTTCCACCAAAAACCTAATTTCAGCTGAACCGGACTGAATCTAAAATAACCCCGATTCAATGAACTAGGTATAAAGCCTTCATTTCTTGCGGATGAACAGTGACCACGCACTGTTCATCCACGATGCAGCTCATCGTTCCCGATCGCGGCGCGCGTGTGTCCCGTCTCCTTCTCCGATCCAATTGCTTCCACTTCATTGGCGACGAGTTTAGCTACCTCCGGCGACCTTCTCTTCGGCGGAATTCGACCGGAATTGATCGGCGTCTTCAACCATTTTCTCTCAGCGGAAACTCTCTATTTTTGAAGCGTTCTTTATCGACAGCTGATGTTTTTCTTTGTCAGCGAGCTTCACGGCATTCCATCTTGGTTCACGGTGACCTAGAGATGGCGGTTGATGATTCCACATATCCATAGCAACTAGAACAAAGCGTTCTTCATCATTCGGCAGATTTTTTTGAGGAGAAAACAGAGACAATAGCCTTTGTTGTGTTGAAGCATTCTTCGGCGTGATTTTCACTGTTGGAGCTGCTTTGATGGTGCTAAAGGCATCTCTAATGTGATCTGTTGGAGCAATCTAGGTGCCCTAGGTTTTGATGTTTGAGCAAAGGTTTAAGTTAGGTTTATTATGTATTTGATGTATGCTTGTGAGTGTACAGGATACAA
>JBAMIE010191417.1:0-11986 GCA_037177295.1 Kaempferia parviflora | reverse complement strand
GATTCTTTTCCTTTTCTCTTGACAAAATTCAAGATCCATGATCATACTGGATGAGTAACTAAAGACCTTTTTTTTTTTTTTTCATTTAAAGGTTTGTATTAATTAATTGACTGGTTTTGTTTTTTATGTTGCATTTTACAATCGTATCTGATGTAACTACCAACAGATTGTGTGTTAGATATACCTCTGCAAGTTATAAATTATCAACTGCATGATTGTTATTTCTCTTTGAGAATTGGAATTCTACATAAATTGACACTAATATTAGGGGGTCAAAAATGAATCCAACTTGCCAATCCGATCTCGATTGGCTAAAAAAATCATGTTCGGATTGGGGGTTTTTATGTTCAGGTTGGGGGGATTTTGGGTTGGTTTAGTTTCAAGTCGGATTCGGGTTGATTTAGATTGACCTAGATTTAGAATTTAAGAATTTTGGTGATTAAATTAAATTTTATTTTAAAAATTAAGATATTGTATGTACAAGTATAGAATGTAGTATAAAAATGATGAAATATTAGGATTAAAGTAAAAAATTCTAGGGAAATAATTTTAAAAAAAAAATTTGGATTGGGTGGGTTAGGCAGGTTATTTAGGTTATCCGGGTTTGGGGTTAGAGTTTTTGTATTGAGTTTAGGGTAGTTTGGGTTGAGATTTTTTGTTTAATAATCAATTATCTACCCGAACCTATCTGACCCATCCGAATCGATACCAAATTAGTATTACAATTTATATTTTAGATTTTTTCCTTCTCACTTTCTAATCATTTGAGGGTGATTACAAGTTAATCCTATGATTTACCTTTTTAGATGTAATGTAATCAAATTTGTAATGTAATATTTAAGATTTAGATTTATGGTTTAAATTTGGGGTCTTAGGTTTTAGAGTTTAGAGTTTAACGAATTAATATTACATTACTACATTTGGAAATATGTTGTATGTAATCTTTGATTACAAAGGTAATTACATTCTTTTATTTGATATCCATTATTTTTTATAAGCAATGTAATTCGTCTTATTATAGAATGACAAAAAATATCATGTAACCTCTGCCAACAGTCAGGCGGTCAGCCTGTAGTCTCCGACGATGGCTGGAGCGACGACATGAGGGGGCGATGGTGATATCCGACGACGGACGACTTGCAACAAGCGACGGGGGAGGCGGTGCTGACAAATTTTTTAGGATGTAATTTGATGAGATAAGTTAGAAGTATTTTTGGTATATTAAATTTATATTGTAATATAATATGGATTACATTGTATTTATTTTATAATTCAAATTATATTACATTATAATTAATTAAAATAATAATAAATAAAGTAAAATAAGGAAAATAAAAATGGTATGAACTCTAAAGAATTCTTTCCGGTGGGAAAAAAATTAAACTTTTTTATCGCCCATCATTTTAATGCTACTCATTTAATAAATCATCATGTAAAAATAAATAAATCTTGTATGACAACGACACGTTTCGTGGATAATGATTCAATATACATGGTAAAAAAGGCGAATTCGTTCGCCCCTAGCGTCCCCGTCAATCCGTCCCAGAGCTAACATGGAGAAGGTAAATTACGGATGATTACTAATCATAAGTGTAAATGGTCGAGACATAGAAAATAATAATTCAATATATGCAGCTACAAATACGCAGACAATAAATTAAGATCATCATCATCACTTGTAAAATAACGCAAGAAATTAAATAAAAATAATAACGAGTGCAAAAATTCCCTTATATTTATTAAAAAAATAAGGAAAATCATTAAATAAATATATTTCCAGTTTTTCCAAAATACTATTTGTAAATTTTATCTGATTTTTTCCTTAAATAAATTGTCTAACAAGCATCACAAGCCGTTGATGTCTCGGATCGGACGGTTGGTGGGTCACGATTCCACAATTTATGGTAAATTATATATATTTTTTACTTTTATTTTAAATTGTACCCGACGCCCGAGATAACCTACGAGGGAACCGATAAAGTATCTCGGTTCCGATCACCCAATGAAGTTACTTAAATGCCCTCGTTCAGATTTGGAAAATACTAACATTCGACGGTCTAGATTTGCAGATAAAGGAGGGCTACGCATGGAATTTAACTTCTCACTGTGTTCCCATTAATCATGGTTCGTATCGCCGAAATTAAATACGGAAATAAAAACTATAAATAGACAATTTCAAATCAAATATGTATGCGGGACATACCAAAAAGACCCGCTTATAACCAAAAATATCCAGTTCGATCCAACGGTTACGATCCGATCTCCAGTTCATCCCGTTAATCCTGGCCGTGGAACGTGTTCACACGGTGGCAGAGTGACGGCGACGGGAAGTGCCGTTAACTCAGGACCCGGGCGCTCGGGCGGAGAGCACCTGCGGGGACGTCAGCATACAACGTGCTATGCGGAAATGCCTTGTCCGTCAATTTAGAAATTAACGGCGAGAGACTCGGTCTCGAGGGAGCGGTTTTATGCGGGCGGCCCGACGTTCGGGGCACTGCGGCTTCTCGTTGGTTGTACAAGTAGTAGCTCAAGAGGCAGAAGGGGGAAAGAGAGCAGAACGGCGAGGAACGGCGATCTTCTTCTTCGCTTTCGAGGTAAGCGTTTCGTAGAGATCGTAGCAATGGCATTTTGTTTCTTCTAGAGTTTTGGGTCTAGTAGTACGGTTTCATGAGATTAAACTACTAGGGTTTTCTCTGCTAGGGTTTATCAGTACGGTTTCATCAGATTACCTGTTTGTTTGTATTTTACGTTAGATTTAAAACCTGTTAACTCTTTGGAGGATATGCTTGTTCCTTGGTCCTAAAGAGTTCCCCGCAAAACTGTGAGATAATAAGAAATTTCATGTGTAGTATTGTTTTTATGCTTTATGTAATTGTTGTATCTGTTATCTGATTAGAATCCTTCTTATTGTTAGTTAAACTTCATTTGCCCTAAAATGCAGATAAGGAATTTTCACAGATAATTGCTATTCAGTTTTCGTTGATTTTCTTTGTATGGTACATTGGATAGTTGTATGATTTTATTTTATTTTTGGTGGTTTTGTATTCACGTGAAGTATGCAGTTATTTTGATTGGAGGACGATTTGGTTTAAAACCTAGCAGTTTTTCATATTCTATAGATTCTAGTTAGTGCCAAATTGGCTGAACTTTCTCATCTAGCTTACTTTTCAATTGATGCTTTTAAAGCTTTTTTTAATTTTGGGTTTGTGTTTTTAACTGTGATTTTAATTATTATGCAAGGATATCATAACTATTTTTTTCCTTACCAATTTCTTTTTGCTAGACTGAAGACAGACGAGATGGATCCTTCTGTTAAACCAGACCCTGATAACTTGGATAATTTGCCACCGCCTCCTTCCATCCCTGCTAATGTTAATCCTATGAAGGCTACAAAACCTAAAAGGACTCCAATGGCTAGACCTGGCATTGGAAAAAAGGGAAATGTTGTGCAGCTGTTGACAAATCATTTTAAAGTTGCTGTTAGAAACGTGGATGATTATTTTTACCACTACAGTGTAGGTTATCATTATTCCTTGTTTACCTTTTCCGTGATGTGACTTGTGATTTTGAAATGTTGAATTTTATTATTGTTTGAAATTGCTATTGTTATTGAATTATTAGGTGGCACTGAATTATGAAGATGATCGTCCTGTGGATGGGAAGGGTGTTGGAAGGAAAGTTATTGATAAACTGCACCAGACATATAACACCGAGCTCGGAAAAAAGGACTTTGCATATGATGGTGAGAAGTCTCTATTCACCCTTGGCGCCCTTCCTCAAGTCAACAACGAATTCACTGTGGTGCTTGAGGACCTGTCATCAAACAGGTAATAGTTTTTTTTTTTTTTTTTGAACCCTGCATTTGCTTAGTAATTCATTCTTAACTTAACATGTGTATTGCATTTGTTATCTATTTTTGACCTAGAATTCCTGGCAATGGAAATCATGGAAATAATAGTCCTGATGAAAGTGATCACAAACGTGCCAGACGACCCCAACACACAAAAACCTTCAAGGTTATGTTGAGTTTTGCAGCTAAGATACCTATGAAAGCCATTGCTGCAGCCTTGAAAGGCAATGAAACTGAGAACTCTCAGGAAGCGTTACGAGTTCTTGATATTATTCTGCGTCAGCATGCTGCAAAACAGTATGTGAATTTCCTTCAATTCATTTATTGTTGAAATTATGAATTACATAATTGTGGGTTTGTTTGTTGTATTCTGATAGTTGCTAAAATACATTTTCAGGGGATGTCTTCTTGTGAGACAATCATTTTTTCAAAACAATCCTAAAAGCTTTACTGACATTGGTGGTGGAGTCATGGGATGCAGAGGCTTTCATTCTAGTTTCAGAACTTCTCAAGGAGGCCTGTCATTGAATATTGGTAAGCACTTACAATCTCTCTACATTTCTGCTTTTACTTAGTGTTGTCATTCAATCACTTTATTGTTTTAAAAATATTATTATCTTTCTTATTTATTCAATATAGATGTCTCTACTACAATGATTGTGAGGCCTGGCGCCGTGGTTGATTTTCTCCTTGTTAATCAAAATGTCAAGAATCCAAATCAACTGGACTGGAACAAGGTGATTAAGAAGTTCTTTTTTTATGTCCTAATTATTTTTTCACACTGTTTGTTGTTGGTAGGCTAGAAGAGCTTTGAAAAATTTGAGAGTGAAGACAACTCATACAAATCAAGAGTTTAAAATCATTGGCATAAGTGACAAGCCTTGCAAAGATGAAATGTGAGTTTTTCCAGATTGTATTTAATTATTTGTTATGAAGTATTATTTTAAGAACTCTAAGAGAAGCTTCTTTTATATCAATGTAAGTTTTTACAACTTCTGTGTCTCTTCTTTTGACGATAAGAATTTATTGTTTAGAACTGCAGAATTGTCCTCTTTCTCTACCTATGTTTGGAACTGCAGAATTGTCCTCTTTCTCTACCTATGTTTGGAACTAATCTTGCTTTCTGAAAACCATTAATGTTTGTAAAATGTTGTTGTATCTGCCTCAAGGTTGGAACTTGTCTTGCTTCCTCCCTTTGTCTAATATGATTTTTATTGTTGTACTTTATAGTCATGAGTGGATGTTCATAAGCCAATAAAGTTTGATAGAAATGTTATTGAGAAATATATTTATGATTTTATTTTTTATGTTTAGTTTATCATTTCTGATTCACCCTAAGGCTGAGAAATGGAAATGAAGGAAATTCGAATACAATTGAAGTTACTGTTTATGATTATTTTGTAGGACATCAGAGAATACAAAATGTTGGAAAAACAGACACGGACCTGCAAAGTGAGAGAGGATGAATTGTACAGAAAGAGAAAAAATATTGTCCAGAGAAAGGAACCAAAAAATATATAGAGAGAAAAAAACAGAGGAAAAAGACTAACAGTAGGCCAAACATTTCTAGGATCTGCTAAGTTTTGGACAAGGTGGATTTAGGATGTCATCCAAGGTATATTGGACAGCAAACTTTGAGATCCAATACAAAGCGAAATTGGATTTAACACGAAAGTTTGTCACAATCTCGAAATGTAAGAACTGGTTACGAGGTTCAATTGAATGATTGAAGGAGTGATAATCCGCTTGTGGCTACATCAACATCTGACTCAGTAGCATTTCTCAATAATGCATTCTCTTTGTAACCAGTTCTTACAATTTAAAATAGGAATTGTCCTATTTTAGGTGTTGGTATCTTTTAAGGTAGTAGTTTAATGAGTATCTTTTAATTTATTTCATTCAGATTATTATGTTTCTCATTAATGGTATTTGTTTTCTTATTTATTTGCTATTGGGTCTATAAAAAAATTGTCATCTGTATGTAATTTGGGAAGCTTTTGATTAATAGAAATCTTTCATTTTTCTCAGCGAGAGTTTTCATCCATGTGAGGTTCTTTTCTTTGTGTGAGATAGTTATCGTCTTTTACTTTATCAATTTTGTCTCAATTTAAGCGTTCAATTGGCCAACGGCTCTAAGATGAAAGAAGGCTCGTATATGTCTGGCTTTGACCCCTCCTTATTCAGGTCAGACAAGCATAAGCGTTATCCTTTACTTTTCCTGATCCAAGGGGCCATTTAAAAATTAAAAATGTCAGCCTAAATCTAAACTACTTGACTCCAAACCTCATCTTCAAACTAACCTATACCCCCTATCAGAATAACTAGAAGGGCAACAACAAATGGGTTGGTAATCATAAAATTACAAACCTGAATGTCAAGAAATAGCTGCATGCAAATCTTTTCTGTGTCAGAAATATTACTATCCTGGGCGTCAGAAGTTGCTCCAACTCGCCGTTGTGCACCTTGGCGCAACCTCAACAAAGAGGACTCTGTTTTCCTTGCCTATCAATCAGGTTAATGAAACATGACTTACTGATTAGGACAGATCATAGCACGGGTTTGAATATGAAAAATGGACATGACAACTTACCACATTAACAGTATCAGATGCTAGTTCATAATACCGAGTAGTGATCTTTTCTGTTGCACCATGCAAAAGTTGATTCTGAGCATCTTTTGTTAAAAACTTCATTAGCTCTCCTTCAAAAAAAACCTGTCAAAAGTTCACTAGTCATCAATCACAATGTGTCTGTATAAATATAGGTTTTAGTTGCATAATAATCAACAAAATGAATGGAAAGATGAGTGAATTGTAACATGTAAGAAAACAAATGTTACCCAATAACCATTATTCACAACTTTCTATTTCAAATGAATAAAAAAGTACATTGTTCTAATCATATATCTGTTCTCTCAAGTCTCAAGTACTTTCACATAAAATGACTAGAAACAATATATATTGTGGATTTTCAGCTGTGTTTAAGTGTCAGTAGTCTTCAACTGTGACCTATTTTCCAGTGAATCAATTCAATAGTGCATAAATTATGATTGTAAGTGTTTGAGGAAGCAATTTGATAGAATAATCTTCAGGCTTGCAACTATTCTTCATAGGACCATTGATGACCACTATATTATACCCACCACTCAGATTGAAAAATTATGATTCAGTTAATGATCTAGATTTCATCAAATTCCTGAAAAATAAACATATGATGTATAAAATTTAAAATGTTTACTAAGATGAATGTCATACCCCAACCATATGACATGCCGTCTGAAACTGCAAACTATCTCACATTTCACTTATAAGCACTACTAACAAACTGTGGTTTCCAATATACCAACAATGACGTGATAGTAGTGACACTGTAAATGATACTGATAAGGATTAAGATAATATACCACAAACACAAGATTTTTAACAAAATTAGTTGTATACAATTAAGAAAATCAGAAGTCACAACCAAATATTTAATTTATGTGTTAGTGAATATCTTAACAAATTTATCTCTCATCACATACAAATCATAGAAGGTATGGTTTGTATAGAGTCGGGGATTGTATATTTATTCTTGGGAATGCTGCATGCCTTGGTAAGCATTGCCATATTCTATGCTAATTTCACGGAGCAATACATTAAGCACTTGATCTTTACCCCTAAATAATAAATGTCGGAATGTCATGTATCAAGAGCTCACCTTTCTTAACTACTAAGCATGTTCTCCAATCACACATAGAAAACAACGATAGGAAAAGCAAATGCAAACATACAAAGATATACAGGGAAAATCTCAAACAGAAAAATCTAAGAAGAGGAAGAAATCAGTAATATGAAGCAAGATACAAGAAAGTGTGTGCAGTAACAAAGGCAACAAACTCCAATTAGACCTCTATCCTTGCAATCCCTTTCAATGTGGCACGCTTTGCTCCCTATCAAAACCCTACAATGTGCTCACATGTACCTCATCTCACAACAAGCTTATATACCAATGGGTGCAACCGTGCAACAAATGTAGTCATAAATTTCATACATCAGCCTTGTATCAACCCAAACAACAAATGACAACTAAAATCTCAATAAGAAGATTGATTATGCATTAGCTTGAATGACGTTAACCTACCCAACCTTAGGGTTAAGTAGTACGTGAATTTGTATCTGACAATAACCTCAGATAAAGTTTAAGTGTGGATCTCCAATCGAAGTGGTATGGTTTGGTACCAAGTCGTTCTTCAAAGCATGTTAAAATCAACTCCAATGTGTTTTAATTTATAGCACCCTTCCATTTAGCTTGATTACCTCCAACTATAAATATAAAGCCATTAGAAAATCAAATGATGCAAAATTTGGAGTACTAAGTTAAAAAACTAACAAGAAATAACAAGTATATTGACTGATGATTACTAATACTAAAAAGAGTTTTATGCATTGAATGGAAGAATTAAATTTTTGCTACATCCTAAAGGAATCAACCTCATAATATTATAACATCCTGATTAATTAGCACTCCTAAGAAATTGTTGGAACAATTAGTTTTGATGTGTGACAAATGTTTAAAATTTTAAATTAAATCATGTATTGTGATAAGTTTGCAAGTGCAAGTCACATAATGGTAAGAAATATCTACGGATCAAGGTTGATTGGACACATGGCAAGTGCAAGTCTCGATAGATCAAGATTGATTAGATACTTGGTATGAGAAAGTCATGGAAGATCAAGGGTGATCAAATGTCGACAAAAGTCCGCATTAATAAGTCAAGGTTAACCGGATGTCTAGGAGAAGAGGACAACCTCAACAAGGATCCTAAAGAAGGTTATTCTCTAAGACTTGATGGATTTCTTTTCTACAGTGCTAAGTGTGAGTGCATATGTAACTTGAGGCAATCAAGGGCTAGCTAGATTATGCTCAGACTAAAGCCTTAGAAGTGACTTAGTCAATGCTCCAGTCGACTGAATATGTATTTTAGTGGACTGGTAATTAACTCAAGGTAAAAAGAATAGAAGCTTACTCTTCTGTGTTACTCATGTGTTAATCGACAGTGTAGTCGACTGATACTGTGCCAGTCCACTGCAAAGTCAATTGATCGTTGAGTCAACATGGGTCAATTCAGATAGAGAAGCAGAAGCTCATTGTTTTAATCAATTCTGTTAAGCAGTTGACTGATGGTATCTTGAATTGACTAACGGTTAGTTATTGTAACAAAATGGTTAGTCTATTGAGCAATCAAATGATGGTATCTTGAGTTGACTACTGATGGAGCAGTTAAACGGTTGCACCAGACCCATTAGCTATTACATCAATAGATCAAGAAGATTCTCTAAAGAGGAGACAACTGATGTAGTGAACAACCCACTAAAATGATTGATCAAGCAGTAGCACGTCAACTGCCAGCCAATTAATTAGAACATAATGGAAGATTCTAGAGGCAGCTTGGAGGCTTAGAAGAAGACTATAAATGTCGAGTTTGTAGACTACAAAATGTACATCAATTCACAATAAAAATACTCTGCCAAAATTGTCTACTCTCCAAGGTCTCTTTCACTCTTTTGTAATTCTCTTTTACTCTCTTGTAACAAAATCTTTGTAAGAGGTTTCTCTACCTCCAGAAAGTTCCTAAGAAGAAGAAAACTAGTGGAATTCATATAGAGCTGTAGAACCATGTAAATCCTAGCGTTTGTAACTCTACCTCTCTTTTGCACTATTTCAATCTAGTATCTGTGTGTGTATTTTTATATCTCATCCCCCTAATGCTCAAGACAGGTTATTCAATACCACCCCCCCCTTAATTGGTATCAAAGCCAAGTTAATTCCAAAGAACTAACTGCCTAAGGAAGCACATCATCATGGTGATGCAAGAGGGATTTAGCATGAGACCGCCATACTTCAACAACACCAACTTCTCATGTCGCCAAGAGGGAATACTATTTAATAAACAATACTGAAATGTAGTTTCCTATTCTTGAAGAGCTCGGATTCTTATGGATGAATTCGACAACCTCATGAAATCCAAGAATTATATGACGAAGATGAAAAAGAAGGTGCAATCAAATGCAAAAGCAATTACCACCCTGCAGCGAGACTCTCACCCAAACAATATGCCAAGATTAATCCATTCAAGTGTAAACGAACTTTGGGGTCAACTCATAGAACTACATGAAGGTACGAACGATTCAAAGATCGTAAAATGTGATTTATTCTTAACAGCCTTCATATGATAGAAGGAAGAAAATCAAGACATCACAAGGTTTCTTAAACCATTCCCTAGAACTCCCCTTTAGTCTTCAACAGTGAGATGCATATAAGATATCTAGAAATTTTCTAATATAAAAGTTGATGAATTATTTGGTGAGTTTGAACTTTATGAACAAGCTAACAATGTTTCCAAGGATAATGGTTTAGCTTTAGTAATGGAGAAGTCCAAAAGAAAATCCAAAAGTAGTCTTCATCATTTGAATCCAATGATGACACAAATTCCAAAAGTGAAGTTTCTTCAACCGAAGTAGTACATCTTGTAAAAAAGCTTATGAAGGGGAACAAAAATTTCAACAAGAGGAACCTAAAGTTTCTTTAAAGAAGTTCTTTAAAAATACAAAGAAGACAACCAAAACAAGAAGTAAAACAATAGGAAGAGCCACTACAAGTTGGAGTGCCCCAAACTCAACAAACAAGACGACAAAAAAAAAAAAGAAGAAAGGAACTTGAAAGCCACATGGGATGAATCTTCCTCATCATTCTCATCCTAAGATCAAAAACCCAACCAAAAGTACCAAGAATTGGTAAGAGTGATAGAAGTTCAAGTGAGGAAGCCTATTCCTCAAATGAAGAATCATCTACAACTTTTAGCGAGGTAAATACTCCCCAATTAGAGAATTTGAATGATACTATTACTAACTTACTAATTCTCTAACAACATCTAATGAAAAGAACAAATGTCTTAATAAATAACTTAAGGAACTTAAAGATCAATTTAGTTTAAATTCTTCAAACAGAAATCAACAACTTGATACTAATGAATTTGGAAAACTTAGTGAGGAAAATGAACCTTTAAAATCATTAGTTAGTGATTTAAGAAATTGTCTTGAGAAATTTACTTGAAATTCTAAATATTTGAATATGATGTTAAATGATCAAAGGGCTATATATAATAGAGCAGGAATAGGATTTAATACTGGTCAAAAACAACATAAACAACATACTTATATGTCCTTAATGCTAAAAGTAATTCTTTTATGTCTTATTCAAATGCTAGATTGTTGCTAAGTCAAAGTTGCTAAAGCTTAGGTCCTAAAACAATTTACTTGCGTTAACTCAGCAGGTACACTCAATTTTTATTAGGTACACTTAAGAAAAGAGCTCAAACAATTGGATCATCAATAGTGAGTGCTCAACACATATGACAGGAGATCTTAGTAAATTTTCATCTTTTAGAGATAAAAGTAAAGGTACTGTTTCTGTTGACAATAACGACAAATTAAAGTCACAAAAATTGGTAATAAAGAGTCAAATGCTAATTTTGTCATTTACAATGTCTTATTAGTTTAAGGCATCAAGTACAACCTAGTTAGTATAAGTCAATTGTGTGACATTGGCTATAAAATTGAATTTTCTACAGAAAAATGTCTAATTAAGCATATTAATTTAGATACAACATTGTTAGTGGCTAAAAGATGAGAAAATGTATATATGATCAATTTATTTTTTTTATTACAAATACTAATATTAAATGTCTTATATCCAAAGAACAAGAATATTGATTGTGGCACCAGAGCACAAAATTAGCTAAAAATAGAGAATTATTTGAAATTACATATAACAAAGAAAAATTGTGTGATGCTTATCAAAAGCGTAAACAAACCAAAACTACACATAAAGCTAAAAATGCAGCCCCCCCCCCCCCCCCCCCTATAATTATTACACTTAGATCTAATAGATAGTCATGAAATTTTAATATTTAACGATAGTAAGTATTGTATTGATGACTTTAGGAGATATACTTGAGTTAGTTTCCTAAGACATAAAAATGATACCTTTGAAATATTTATAAATTTTTGTAAAAGAGTAGACAAGGAATTTAAAATCAACTTGATTTGAATTGTTCACGATAGAAAATTTGAGAACCTTAATTTTAACTATTTTG
>JBAMIE010191401.1:0-11990 GCA_037177295.1 Kaempferia parviflora | reverse complement strand
TCGCTTTTGCCACATGGACTTTTCCTTGAGGTTTATTTGGCACAATTCACAAATGGACTTCAGCATCAAGTTTATTACACAGATGGACTTCAGCTTAAGGTTACTCAGGTATCTGTAAAAATAAAAACGTAATATCCAACTTAAGAAAAACAACTAATCAGGCTGAACTACTCCAAATGAGCTACTGCTATCTATACTGACTCAGTAAGTGACAAACCTAAACCACTTGCCTAAAATGTTTAAGCGAACTGAAACGCAGTTCCATCATTTCAGTATTATCAATTCTCTCATTAGCCCCATGATTTCCTATATGGATCCACTCTAGGTAACACAATCAACTCCCTTAAGGATTCGAACCTCAATCAAGGCCCAAAATATAACTCAAACCATCCTTAATATATGACATGTGCATCATAGTCTACCAATGTTGGCTCCACCACAACAATAACCCTTTTCATTTGAAATATTTCATCATTCTTAGTGGCAAAAGGCGATTCGCTCGCCCCCAACGCCTCCACCAATCCGTCTCAAGGCCAACACGAAGGAGGTAAATCACGGGAGGCTACTAGCCCAAGCAGTGACTAGTGCATAAGGGAGGGCAGGCACCTGGCTTTGCCAGGATTTGACCCCCAGACCTCATGGTGGCAACACCTTATGCACTAGCCATCAGTCCACCCTGTGGGGACGAATATTCCATCATTCTTGGTACTAGGTCTAGTTGCTACCAATATAACAACTTGCAAAACATGAGCATTGATCTATTAACTTGATAGAATAAACAATCGGAACTTGAAACAACAACGCATAAGCCTAAGTCAAAGGTAGTTACATCCTATATATCTTATCAGTGACCTTCAACTTCCATGCGCGACAAATCGGCAGAGACTAACAAATAAGGAAGCAGTTTTTCCTAGCAGAATACTGTGAAGATAATAATGATAAAACTAATTATATATTCTAGTTTCCACAATGAACTTAGATTACAAAATGTTCCATCATGCAATTAGTTCAACAACTTCACAATAGCCTAACAGAACAAAGTAGAAGTATAATGGAACAAGAAATAACATTCTAAGACAAGAGAACAATTTTGGAAAAATCGACATACCAAACTTATCAGATGCGAGTACATGAGGGGTCAAAGTCATCAGGTGCAACCTGAGCAATCCAATTGCTGAGAGTCTTCTTGACATCTCCGTGGTTGACATATGCTAGTTCATACATGCTGCAAAGATTCACGACCAATGTTTCATTCAAAGCTGCAGTTGGAACCCTCTCCAAAGCCCCCTCTAGCACCTTTATTGAATCGGAGAGGTCTCTCGAGTACATCAAGCATAGAGCTTTATTGTTCAGTGCCACTACATCCGCAGGATCCCTTTCAATGCACTCCTCGTATTCTCTCACAGCTGCAGCATAATCCTTGACGACGATGAACTCCAGCGCCTTGTTCCTCCCGACAAGGTTTTCCAACTCTACCGTTCGCTCCCCTGACGGATGAAGGTTCTCCAACCTCGCAAACGACGCCTTAGCACCAGTCAAGTCACCGATCTGGAGTTGGACATACCCGAGTCGAGAGAGGAGCAAAGGGTTGGATGGATCCCGCTCAAGAAGTAGCCTAACCAGCGCCAGAGCCGCCTCGAACTCCCGGTGGACGAAGTGGTTACAACAGAGGGAAGCTATCACGAATACCTCCCTGCGTCGCCACAAGTCGGCAGATGCAGTGGTGGTCGCCTCCAGGATCTTGGATTGGACGAGGTCGAGGAGCGCGTAGAGGCGATCGACGGTGACGGATCTGGTACCGAGCCGCTGGGGAAGGTCAGCGTGGAGGAACCGGAGGGCGAAGGGGACCATGGAACCGGAACGTCCAGGGTAGGAAGACGGGTAGGATTCGAAACGGAAGCGAGGGGAATCCAAAGGGGCATCGAGGGCGTCGATCTCGGCGGCGGCGTCGGAGAACCGACGCAACTTCGAGAGGGCAAGAGCGGAAACAGCGAGACAAACGAGGTGGTGGTGAGGAAGGAGTCCATGGTTGCGGCGGGCTACGGCGACGGCGTCGAGGACGGCCCGCCACTGCCCGCGTCTGGAGAGGGCGAGGAGCGACGGCACGTCGAAAGGGAGATCGAGGGGTGAGGTCGGAGGGGACAGGAGAGGATCAGCGATGGCCACGCTTGAGGGATCCCCGCCGGCGTCGGCTTCTTCTCCAGTCATCGCTCGAGAAGGGGGAAGCGGTCGGGAATGGTCAGGTTGAAATTTGCGGGCGTCGTTATAATCGCATTGAAAATTACTTCATATGAAAAATAAAATAAAAATAATAATAATTATTATTATTATTTAACAAATATTTTAAAATAGTTAAATAGATGACTAATAAAAAAAAATTAATCAAGTTACATAATTTCAAATTTGGGTGATGGATAAATTAAAAAAATACTACTAGTGACAGCGCAGAAGCCCAACATTAAATAGATGATTAATAAAACTTATGAATTGTATTTGTATTAAACTCAAACAAATTAACAAGGTGTGAGCATTTCTGCATCTGGTGCCACTGCCACTTAGTTGAGTCTCATGCAGTCCATGAAGCTGATCTCTTTATCAAGCGCTTCTTCCCTTTCTCCTCTTCAAGGGAGATCATTCCAAGCTGAGAAGGGTCCTCGAGCATCATTTTTGCCACCAAGTAGCCGGCGATAGACCATGTCTGATACTTCCTCGCTTGCTTGCCGACGTATCTTCCAAGCTTCCCGTCGTAGTATTCCGGCCAGCCATCTTTCGACAACCTGCTCTCCGCAAGTTCAATGGCTTTCCTTGCAATCTGTGGCCTGCCGGTCTTGATACAGGCTGCAGTGAGTAGCCATAGAAGCACTGCAATGGACAAAAATAAAGTTCCTTCAGACTTTTGTCCAAGGAAATGAGGAAAATGATTTCAATTCACCTGGCCAAGATCCACCATTATGATAACTCCATCTTGTGTTTTTAGGATCGCATCCTGTCACAATTCTCCATTCATGCCCTTCTAAAGCAGGATAAGATATCTTCAAGGGCATTTCACCAACCAGTTCCTCCCATCTCTCTTCGATGAGATCCATAATAGCAATTGATTGCTCTGGTGTAGCAAGGGATGATAATATGGCAATGCAGTTACCCAGGGCAAACCACCGGAAGTCCATTCTCGCAGGGCTAACATTTCCGACAAAGTAACCGCCGCGAGACGGCATGAAATCGAATATCCAATCTGGGATTGAATCAGGAATGACATTGAACTTATTGACAGCCGTATGAGAGTATTCTTCAGTCTTGTAGCAGTATATATCATTTAACTGTTGGAAGTCCAGCCAAAAATAACTCCTCATGTGATAACCTAAGGCGTGCAAACGCTGGACTATTCTCTCTATAAATTCCTCACCTTCTGCATCAGGTTTGAGCATTGCTAGTGCACATCTCAGTGCCATGAAAAAGAGGGATTGGATTTCTATGGGATAACCATATACACCCTAAATTTCCCCAAGAAAGAAAGCAATGTTAAGATGATTCAAAAAGTTATTATCTTATCAATAATTGAACATATACATAAATCAATCAGAAAAGGAATAATTATATGATTTGACAAAAACAAATGCAATTGATAATTTACAACATTATATAAAAAAAACTGTATAATCAACTTCAGTAATGAAACTATATATATGATATAAACTTAAAGTCTTGAACTTCTACATGAGCATATCTTTAACACAACAATTCTCTTTTCCATATACTTGATATCAAACTGATAGTTAACATCATTCAGCATTACCATAAAAAAACACATGCTAATATCACAAGCTGATTCTGTGATATATTCACTATAGAAATGGTTTTGTTAAGAGTTTATGAACTTCAAGACCAAGCATATCACTGGATGATATTGAATCCGCCTACCGGAATTGGAACAATTGACTATCAAATCCATTTTGGCACATTTTAGTCAATTGTTAGATGAAAGATGAAACCAGACGCCACACTTCATACTTTTTTACTGCTGCTTAATAGTTGGAATATGAATTCTGTTTCTGTTAATCAGGTTCAGTCATGTGCTTAAAATGATAGAACAATGATACGTATTGCCATTGATCAGATTTCAAGCTGCAGTACAAGCAAAGTCTATTGCTCCGTCTGAATGACTAGTAATAGGAAAATATGATCAGCTATTGGAAAAGAATTGAAAATATATTAAGATTTGTAGTTTCAGTATTTGTTGAACTTACCATTCTACGATCTATCATCGAGCACCCATCGGCACATAGTAAGGTAGGGAATGTGTCAAACCCCTCGGAGAGACATGAAGATAAAATAAGCCTCATCCCTCTCTGGCATTCTGGTGTTTCTGCTAAAGATAAATCTCCAGTAGATTTTGTATAGGCTCGAAGAAGAATAATCCACCAAAATCCAGAATCAACAGGTGCAACCCTACCAATTGCACTCCCACCAAAATCTGCTATTAGAGTCTCACTTTTCCTAGCAGGGTCATGGTTCACCTTGAAGCTTGCTGGTAAGACCCCTTCCCCAAGTTTGAAGCGATCAATTTTCTTTTCCCAGCTCTGGAGAAGGAGCGTCTTCAACAGAAAGTTTTTAACTATATCGGGTTCACCATTCATTAGAAAAGCCAAAGCACTTGGCACAAAATCACGCACAAAGACCTAAATACAAGATTAACAGACATTGAACCAAGGATTATGATATGAAGCTTTGATATAAACCAACAAAAATATTCATTTAACAAATAAGTGAATAAAAAGGGATCAACTGATAGGATCCTCATAGAAAATCAAACTGAATCCTAGAAAGATTAAGTTCAAGAAGATTCTATCAAGTTGGAATTTTAAGAAGGTAAGGTGAAATCATTTGTTAAATTAGTTCAAGACTTCAAGTAACAGATCAAGGTTAACAACTAAACAGTATAATAATTTATTAAGACTTCTGATAAGCAAGGACTCACCAAAGAAGCGAGATGCAGCTGAAATCAATAGAACAAAGTTGGAATCTTTTTCAGGATCTAATGGGATATCTGTTCAATCATGTACCTGGTCATAGTTAAGGACTTCCTCCGAGGTGTGTATGGCAGCTATGGTTCCAACAGGCTGCCGACGGAAGAGCACGATGGACCTTCGGAGAGCATCCCATGCCTCTGCGATCATCGGATGTGGCCCAAACCAGTCTCGAGCCGATGAGGCTGGTGTGTCCAAGACTGACCTACCAGCAGCAGGGGAATACATGTCGTCAACCGGCCGAAGATTGCCCGAGAGCTCGCTCAACGACCGCTCGTCGAATGACAGCTTGCGCTCTATCTTAATCCTCGGCCGATCGAGCAACCGTGACAGGTGCTCGAAGTCGTCGACCTCCGCGACGGAGAAGAGCGGCTCCACTCTCCAGAGACCCTCCTCGTCCGTCCCCTCCATTTCCTCGATCATTCTCACAGAAAATCCTTGTCAAATGCATGTAAAACTCATTTTTATTCCCTCAAACTTCCATTTAAACAGAGTAAAACTTTATACAGCAGTTCAAATGAAGGATACACATTTCTTATAGATTGCATCAGAAACTCCCTTTTTAAAAAAAAAATCATTTCCAGAGGATGCCAAAACTTCAT
Source organism: Kaempferia parviflora (assembly GCA_037177295.1). Taxonomy (NCBI): domain Eukaryota; kingdom Viridiplantae; phylum Streptophyta; class Magnoliopsida; order Zingiberales; family Zingiberaceae; genus Kaempferia; species Kaempferia parviflora. The sequence continues at coordinate 6,364 of JBAMIE010191401.1, read as the reverse complement.
TCGAAACAGATCAAAGAGGCGTAATAGCATAGATGTCCAGACAAGAATCAACCAAAATTTGATCAAAAAAATTGGGAACAGATCTACTAACAAAAACATAACTAGGATTAAGCACCAAGCATAGAAAAGAAACTCAACCGAGCATCAAAAGTTGGAAAAGAAACGGAAAAATCAGCAAAGGATGAAGAAGGGGAGTCACCTGCGTGGATCTGGTATGTCGAGAAGGTAAATGAGATCGAAGGGAGAAGAATCAGAGGGCTGCGCGCGGCGGAGGCAACGGGGCGCAGCTGAAGTGAAGAGAAAAGGAAAGAAGGGGAAAAAAGAGCTACCGCTTGAGCCGCTGGGTACTTATAGCCGAGAAAGAGCGAAATCGTCGCTATCTTCCTCCTCCGTCTTCAAAAGCGACCGGCTGCAGCCGGTAAGTGCCCTGCCGTGGCGTGCGAGGAGACCGCGTGGTGAGTTGCCGGTGCGCTGTTGGTTTGGTTTTTCCCCGTCCGCCTCATACACCGTACCTGTTTAATTATCTCAAGTGAAATTTTAATTTTGCCCCTGACCACTTTTTAAAAAATTCCCAAGACCTTTCAAATTATAATTTTACTCACTAAACTTTACAATCTCTCAAACTGTGCTAGTTTTAATGTCATTAAAATGAAGGGCAAAAACACAAATCAGCACCTAATAATGAACAATTTCAGAGAGGCCCCTATATTAAAAAACGTTCGCAATAAATTCCGTCACTGCCGCTTTTTAAAAATCGAAAGATTGTAATTGAAATGACCGGGGCGAAGGGGAAGCCGAGACTGATGTGGCCAGCGGAGACGGTTCTAGGCGGGCCCACCCGGCGGCAACCCCACCTACGTCGCCGTCGTCGTTCGCTGCTCGTTATTAAATATTCATTCGGACTTGATCGGACGGTTGACCGGAGCGGGCTTGATCGAACGGTTAGGCACCTTACGTGAACACGTGGAGCACGTGGACGCGTCCCCCAGCTCCCACGAGCCACGTGGGGCCAGGCTAATGCCGTACGTCCTCTTGCGGGAGGAAATCTCTAGTACTGATTGATTGATTGATTTCATGGAGATTGAAATATTTCACAGATTAAGAACATGGGGAGATAACAGAAATCATCATAATATTTTCTTGTAGCATAGATGTTTGATGTTACTGTAACAATTAAAATGTGGCATCTACAGACAATCCTTTATTCATATTTATCTAATTAGGAAGCCTGATCAGGGAGTCAGGGCATCAACAGCGATCTCTGCCCCAGCGACGCCGGGCAGGGGGGCAGCGGATGGCGGCTGCGGTTGAGCGGGCGTGGTGGGGACGGTGTCGGCGTCGCAGTAGCCGCGTAGGATGTCGCTCTCCTGGACGGTGAAGCCGAGGTTGGTGAACATGGAGGTCCAGCAGTGGTGGGTGATGACGCGGATGGCGCGGCAGCAGTCGATGCTGAGGTACGACTCGCCGTTCAGGAAGAAGAGCACGATCTCGTTGGTGCACGACCGCAGCTCCAGCAGCGAGTTCCAGCACTCGACCAGACCGACGCCTTCGGCCATACCGACGGAAAGTCGCGCCTGCAGGTCGGTGGCATGGTGGAGATCCACCGGAGAGAGCTGGCGGGCGCTGCCTGACGCGACCAGGAAGGCGAAGGCGAGCGCAATTAGGACTGCTAGATTCTGAATGGAATTCATGGTGCGTGCGTTGAGATCTAGCTATAGGATCAGATGGAGAAGGGAACTGGACGTTGCATGGGGATTTATAGTGCAAAAGCTCGCACGCACGGTGGAAGATGAAGAGAGCCGGAGGCGAAGTGTCGGCGTTAACGCAGAGGAAGCTACGTGCTTAAATTAACAGATTCTTAGTGACTAATAATTACAAAGAATACAAATCGAAATGTAACGTGCGACGCATAATTAATTTTGACTAGCTTCGGTTTGAAGCTGATTCATCCTGGCTGGCGATTCCTGTTCTTGTGAGTCACTGGAGAACCATCATAGAGCGAGCGCGGAGGGAGAAGGAAATCAGAGGAGAGCTACGGACGGGGTAAGTGTACGTTCCGGATTTAAATCTTTAATCCGACAAAATCCGACCCGCAAATTAAGGAACTTTCAGATTGCATGAAGATTCAAACATTGGACGATCTGGAGTGTTCATTAGGATATACAAATCTAACCGTAGCAAATATATAATATATCTTGGATGGTATTTTTTTTTAATAGATTTTGCAAGGGATGCAATAGCAGTACTATGAAACTGCTATTTTTGTTCTAGGCCGATCAAAAACTCAGCGTGAATGTGATGGTGCATACCTTGGCAAATATTGATATAAATTTAATGGAGCCAAGTTCTACTGATACAGTGCATTGTTAGGGTCCCGAAGGTAAAATGGTAGATCGTCAAAATGACATAGCGGTTAAAGTCAAAGTAACGACAGTTAAATTTAGGAAGTACATGTCCAAAAGGATCACTTTTAACGGAGAATCAACTCCTCACTCATAGGAACGACTCCCAACATATGTTCAGATAGCCCTAGCGCCCACCCAGGGTTTATCGATGGAAAAAGTACTGATTCCTTCGGTAAATATTGAACGTGCACTACCGACGAAATTGCTTGTTCCGTCGGGGTATACTGATGGAAGAAGTGATTCCGTTGGTGTGTATTGCTGGCGGAATTTGAATCCAAATTCCGTTGGTAATTTCTTACCACGGAATCACAATTCCGTCGTAGATCCCGACGGACTATTAATTCTGTCGATAAAACTATTTCCGACAGTTTTTCTTCGACGGATATATTTCCATCACTAAGTGCTTCTGCTAACGAAATTACGATAAAATATTCCGTCGGTAAAGCTGATATTTTTTTTTAGTGAAATCGAAGAAAAATACTCAGGACCGAATAATGCAAACACTGAATGTTTGATCTTCTTGTAGTGTTTATAGATGAATCTTCTTTAACTGTAGAACTTTGAATTTCTGGCTTTTTTTCAGACTACCTAATATGCTATCAACCAACTTTTCCGTGTCTTTTGAATCTGAAACAAAATTATATCTTTTTGAGATTGTAATTTTGGCTTAATATCAACCAAGATCTCGGGTTTGTGAGCAATCCACGAGACCATCAGGAACCTCAGCTTGTTCAACCCCACAGCCATCTTTGCGACTTTTGTTTCAGACCACCTTCCTTGCTACCATACCAGGAATCAAGAATTTGAATAAGAGAGCTTTCCTCTCCACATCTTTGAGATTTATCTATTACATCCTGCAATGGCAGAGTGCCGTCTGAATCAGAAAATTCATCATCTGAAAGAGACTCATCATATGTTACTTCTCTATACTTAATTGGAGCAGCAGTAAGATCCTATCATACACAACTGTTTCATGCACAGGGCCCAGCTCCTCCCATTCCTCCCATGCACAATCTTCAGAAGCACTTTCACGGCTAGTGTTGATACCTGCATTGCCTTTATCATCTAGTGAAGTGAGATCAAGTGTTCCAATTGTCGATTGATTAGTAGAGCTAGAATTTGAGCAGAACCTTTCAGCAGGGATAACAAACTGGACTCAATCCTCACCCCCGGCATTATCTCTAACAACGAAGAAAGCTTGGGAAAGTCGAGCATTTGAAACTCCAAAACATAGCCATGCCTCTGTAGAAAAGTTGGTTTGAATACGCTCATGTTGAAACCGTCAGGATATTCATCAAAAAGCTCAACCAAGAGCTTTCGGCACAAATAATATCTTTTCTCTGTTAGGAGATAATTTTCTTTTCTTTTTCTCATAATTGTCATCATTTACTCAAACTTCAATCAAGCTTTGTAGATCTGGATAGAGGAGAAAGGAACAAGTCTTATGCTGAACATGCTCTCAAACATCTTTTCTAAATCTTCAGGTTGTACATCCTCTTTACATATATAGGTTTTCTGAAACCAAGATTTGAACTCCAAAAAGTTTTGGGGTTGATTAACAGAATTAGTCACATCAAATGAACTCCCAGGGAACCAGACTTGTGACCATATGTTTCCTGCTCGGGCTGTCTGTTTGTGTGCGCTAGATTTTGATATTTTTCCAGCAAAAAGTGAACTTAAACCATTGGAACTATAGGAATGTGATGTGGCACACTTTTGTTTGGCAAGAGTAAGCTTAAAAGGGAACATCTGCAAAATTGATTCTTCTATCCATTTCTTTTCTACAATCAGCAAATTTACCAGCTCAAAAAGTTGGGCTTTTGAAAGATCTTTAAGGACCCAAGGACCTCCCTTCTGTAACCTATGCACTAGTGGTTCCCTGAAGCAAACAATAATACCATAGTTCAATATGACAGATTTTAATTTACAAAAATCCATCCAGAAGAAATATATAACCCTTAGAAGATTGGTAAAAAAAGACAGTTTGTTAGAATTATACCCAAGTTCTGTTCCAAAATGAATGCCATGATATATCTTCCCTTAAATTAAAAAATAGCAGAATCATTTTTTTTCAGAAACCTATGCAAAAGATAAAATGTGTGTTGGGTGGTTGAAGCACTAAAAACATAGATCAGCACCAGGTTTCTGGAATTGCAAAATAATGGATTAGAGAATGATACAGATACAAGTAACCAACAGTTGCTTGATCTAGTGTTAAGCATACTAGATCCAGAGGACATTTTGCAAAAGCTTGGGTAAATCATAACCCTGAAGTTATGATACTTAGGGGAAGATTAAACTATCTAATAATATAATAATAATAATTAATGCACTCCAACAAAAAACTTCAATTGTGGTGTAAGAAAATGTTGTCAAACAATTACTCATATTAGTCCAAGGTGCAAACTACACCAGTGAAGATTATTTAGTATTTGTTTGACATAATATTGGAATAAAATTTTGCATTTTATATAGATGATACTCATTTATAGTCAGTAATAGGCAATGTATCCCAAGAGTTACATGATGTCTGAAATACATATTTGTAGTATCAAACTTGAAGAATGTCTTGGAGGAGAAATTATCTATAGCATTAAAAATCAAGAAGTGAAACAACCTACGTATTCTGATGGAGACTTGATAACTGTGAAGGAGCAAAATTTACAAAGAATTACCTTCAGACATCATAATGGAAAAATAAGAAATATCAGATTTGAATACATTAATAGCCCATCTGCCCATGAATGTGTTTTTATACGAGAAAATGTCGTAGACAAAAGACATTTACCTAGTCCTCGATTTCAAGATATCTCAGCTCCTTTAGAAGCAAGCAAAAATGACTCTAGAGCATCCCAAAAGTATCCTTTAGTTTCTGTCTGATGGACAAAATTATCCTCAGTGGTAACCTCCTTTCTGGGTTCACAAACACCTTCCTGGTCCTTCTCGGATTTCTTGGACCACCAACCTGCAATGCTCTTGAAGAAGCTCTGTTTCGTATCCGGAGGACCAGTATGCATGTCAGGATGCCTAGTGGTCTGATCAGTTGCAGGTGACTCACCGAATTCTCTGAAACTTTTTCTAGGACTAAACTTATTCTTCCAGTTTGTCTTCTTATCTTCGCATTTTAACTTCTCAGTTGGCTGGTAGGTTGATTTTGCCTCAACAGAATCCTTATTATTATTAGATGTAGAATCCAGACCAGAAATGCTATTGATTCCCCCAACTGGCAGATCAGCACTAGGATGATTCAAACCTTCCCAGATCCTTTGTAGATATCCTCTTTTGACTATAATTTTTTTTTTTTCTTTTCTTGGAAGCGGAAATGTCATGATTAGCCTCCATGTCATTCCCTTTAGCAGTCAAAGGAGATGCCTCCTTGAGGTACTGAAACTTGAAAAAATATCTCTTAAATTTCTCAAATGCTCCCTCCTCATCCACATCATACTGTGTGCTAGTATGTGAGGATGGATGCTTATCAAGTGTAGTGGGTGTAAGACCCACATCATTATTTGGAGTCACTGAGGGTGGTTTTCCATCCTGTTTCAGAGTAGGGCTCTCTCTCCATCACTGGAATCAAAATCCTAAATAGCTTTTGATCCGGAATGGGCTACGGGGCTAATGGGCCCCTGCTTATGTCAGCAGGCGGCGAAAACGTGGCAGCGATAGTCGTGGCCACCTGGCTGACTCAGCAGTAGTTCGTCCGGATAGTTAAAGGAAGGAAGGCCATGCTCCCGTCCGGACGAATGTTGTATTATCATTGGCCCGTGGTTAAAGACATGGAGATCATGTGTCCGTCTGGTCGGATATCTATGAAAGTAACTTCATCCTCAAACAGGTTGACCATGTTGTCAGACACGTGTCTGACATCCACACGAATTTTCTGACAATATTACATGTGTCAGAAAATGTAAAGTGCCAGATGTCACCAATCACAGAGTGACAACTTATCCTCGTATGCC